>WWET01011936.1:0-12771 GCA_011038615.1 Limnodynastes dumerilii
ACCTTTATTGGATCTGAATCACTTTAAGATATGTTAGTGCGATTTTAGCTTACATGTTAAATGTTACAAAGTCTAGTCATTGTTAGCCTGACTTTTTGGTCAATATTGAAGAAGACTTAAGCCTACATTATATTTGCCTGTTAAACTCTGTGTAAAGTCTGGATACAGTTTAAGAGTTTCAGACTCTGTTTATGTGTTGGTTAAATATTACTAGGTAATCCAAACATAAACAGCTTTGTGTTTCAAGAAAGCAAAGTTTAGTGGAGAAAGCTTAGCAAAAAGTGTATAAAAAAGAGCATTTTATGCTAGAATGTCAGCCTATTCTTCAATGCTCAGACTGACTGCAAAAGTGCTGTGGATGTGACTTTCGCTGTATGCTAAACATACTTGATTGAAACTCAAAGCTAAATACAATAAATGCTTTTATATTTATCTGATGTGTGTAATGTTTAATTAATTAATTATTTCCATAATACCCATAGTGCAGTCCTGAACCTACTGTATTGTAAAATAACCCACAGATTGAGGATATGTAGGTGTAGTCTTGTTGATGGCCTATCTGTATACCTTGCTATGAGGCCTTGTAATGACCTCTTAATATGGGCTGTATGTAACAGTGACATGATGTGAGGAAATAATGGAGGCAGCAGGAAACCATAAACTGAGAGTTGTATAGTGAAAGGAGCCGGGTCTCCTGCAGCACAGAGTATAACAGGACATATACAGGGGTAGAACACACCACTATAAGAGTTTTGTGTGTTCAGCTTGTTTGCATATGGGATACATACTTGGCAATAATATTTAGCTACCTTAGATACCTGCAATTTCCATGGCACAGTCAGTGATCCTACTCTGTTTTCTTTGTCTTACGGACCACCCCATATGCTGAAGTCATGTTAGAGGAATCTGAAGACAACACAAAAGGAACTTAAGCTTTCTTTACGCCAACCTTGTTATTATCCATCTAAATCACCTCAGGCACCTGTAAAAAAAAATGTTTACCTAATAAACAAACGTGTTCACCTGAGAGTGATGTTGCATGGGAAGGCCCAAGATACTCACCAAAGTCAACTGGTTACGCCTCCGCTATTTATAGCTCACAACTGAGATGTTCAAGCAGATACAACTCCTTGCGCGAGAAGTCACTTCATCCAACTGATCCTGCTGTATATTACTGGGATGTGCCCGTTTACAGAAACCTTAACCACGGCAACCGCGAGTAGCAATTACACTAACGCTACATCAGGCCAACCGCCAAACCCAACAGGGTCTCGCAAAACCAGTAGGAGGTCTTTGAAGAAAATGAAGCCCAGGAGGGTTCTGTACCCAGCTCGGGTGAGAAAATATTTACCCCGTGAAGAGACTGACCAAGCCAAGAAATGGCTAGTTGTTCTTGGTTTCATTATCTTGTTGCAGGTCTACTGGGAAGACAATAATCAATGCGACAATAGGACTGTACCCTTTACAGATGATGCCATGACGCTCCACCAACCATCCAACAAGCCGGCCGTTACAAGACCCTTCTTGGCCACAACTGGTGCCCAGCTCTCCAGACATTCCATGGCTAACGTGTCACACACTTACTCCACTACATTTATCTTTATGACCAAAAGTGTTGGCCACCTTATATAAAGAAGCGTTTTATGATGGGTCAATGGCTCTTACCAGTAAAGAGAAAAGCGGACCACTTTCTGGAGTATCTGCACATGAAGGAAACCAAATTACTATAATATTGCAATGACCAACCTCTACGAGCTAGAGCCCAGAGGGGTCAGAGCTAATGACTTGTATCTGCAAATGGACATAGCTTAGAAGAAGAGTGGTTCAGTCATTGTTCCTCAGACATGTTACCTTGTTCCTTGTGTACAATCATCTGCTGTCAGTATATCAGACGTTATCTTGTTCCATGCGTACAATCATCTGCTGTCAGTATATCAGACATGTTACCTTGTTCCATGTGTACAATTATCTGCTGTCAGTATATCAGCCATTTTTCCTCAGACATGTTACCTTGTTCCATGTGTACAATCCTCCGCTGTCAGTATATCAGCTATTGTTCCTCAGACATGTTACCTTGTTCCATGTGTACAATCATCTGCTGTCAGTATATCAGACATGTTGCCTTGTTCCATGTGTACAATCCTCTGCTGTTAGTATATCAGCTATTGTTCCTCAGACATGTTGCCTTGTTCCATGTGTACAATCCTCCGCTGTCAGTATATCAGCTATTGTTCCTCAGACATGTTACCTTGTTCCATGTGTACAATCATCTGCTATCAGTATATCAGACATGTTGCCTTGTTCCATGTGTACAATCCTCCACTGTCAGTATATCAGCTATTATTCCTCAGACAGGTTACCTTGTTCCATGTGTACAATCCTCCGCTGTCAGTATATCAGCTATTGTTCCTCAGACATGTTACCTTGTTCCATGTGTACAATCCTCCACTGTCAGTATATTAGACATGTTACCTTGTTCCATGTGTACAACCCTCTACTGTCAGTATATCAGCTATTGTTCCTCAGACATGTTACCTTGTTCCATGTGTACAATCCTCCGCTGTCAGTATATCAGACATGTTGCCTTGTTCCATGTGTACAATCCTCTGCTGTCAGTATATCAGCTATTGTTTCTCAGACATGTTGCCTTGTTCCATGTGTACAATCCTCCGCTGTCAGTATATCAGCTATTGTTCCTCAGACATGTTGCCTTGTTCCATGTGTACAATCCTCTGCTGTCAGAATATCAGCTATTGTTCCTCAGACATGTTACCTTGTTCCATGTGTACAATCCTCCACTGTCAGTATATCAGACATGTTACCTTGTTCCATGTGTACAATCCTCCGCTGTCAGTATATCAGCTATTGTTCTTCAGACATGTTACCTTGTTCCATATGTACAATCCTCCGCTGTCAGTATATCAGACATGTTGCCTTGTTCCATGTGTACAATCCTCCGCTGTCAGTATATCAGACATGTTACCTTGTTCCATGTGTACAATCCTCCACTGTCAGTATATAAAGGAATTTGTAGAGCTATAGGCTGTTGTCCTGTCAGGTCATTACTGTCCATGCCTTTGGGGCACTTTGTATGACTGTCAATGTCCTGCGTGAAGGTTATTATCTCTCATATTACATACCATACTGTAAATAACATTTCCATTGTAGAATTAGTGTTCATTAGCCTGACAACCATAAGAGACCTGTTTGCACATAACCTGTGATACTCAGGTGTTGTGAAACTACAAGTCCCAACATGCTTTGCCAGATATATCCTATGCCTATGCTGCTGAAGCATGCTGGGAGTTGTAGTTTTTAGAAGACATGGAGAGCGGCTGGTTACCAATGCCTGTTTTATATTAGTGTATGAGCTCTACATTGTGCAATATTACACATTCAATACATTATTCCTTCTGATGGGATGCAGTAACCCATAGCAACCAATAAAAAGATAGTAACAATTAATGAAAAATGACTAGCCCTTTCTGTATAGGTGTAATATACAGCGGCATTGCATCTTACATTGCTAGATACAACTTATATGGAGAGTCTGGAATACAATGTATAAGGAAGAGATAAGGGGCCTGATTCAGAGATGCGATTTCCACGGCACTTAGGTGCGTATATTTAAGATCCTAGAAAATTCGCAAAACTGTGCATGCGTAGTAATAGTGCAACGCCGTTTACATAACGGTTAGGAGCGTAAATTCGCTAAGAGCGTAAGTTTGAATCGATCGCAAGCACTTAAGATCTTAAGTGCTGCGAATCTTTAAGATCTTAAGGATTTGCATGGAAATGGGCGGGGGGAGGCAGGGAAATGAGGGAAAGTGGGCGGGGCGAGGACCTTAGGATCTTAAATGAACGCTACCACGTCACTTAAGATCCCAAATGACAGCGTATATTTAGGGCAAGTCAATGGTGGTCTAAGTTTAAGATCCACCGCTGTTTGCAAGGGGAGTGGCTGTTTTTGCAGTGTGCTGGAACCTGCTAAGATCTTAACAAAGGTGCGTATATTTGCCATCTTTTCGCAATCGCATCTCTGAATCAGCCCCATGCAGCAGATCTTCCATGAATCATTCAGGAGAGTGAAGCCAGTATAGATAGAATAATGGGGGCTGATCCAGAGCTATGCTCGCCGTAGTTAATACGGCGGGCGTAGGTGTAAGATCGGCTGAAAAGCATGCGCTGGGCAGATGTTGCCTGGCGTAACTACGGCAACGCCCGATCATGGATCGGGCGTCCGTAGCTTCAGCGTAGTAACGCTAGAGGGGGCGTCCCCCAGCGTTACTACGCCAAGGTTAGTGCAGGGAGGCGGGGGGAGGGAGGGTAATGAGGCTGGGAGGGCGGCGTTATCGTACTAACGCCGCCGTCCCAGCGTATTTACACTCCCTGGCGCCGGCTGAAGTTGGGGTAGGCTTCAGCCGGCGTAAGGGAGTGTAAATACGATGGGGCAGGGGGAGAGTCAGGGGGAGGCCCACGATGTAACGCTGAGCGTTAGTACACTCAGCACTACATCGTAGGTCTGGATCAGACCCATGGTATCTACAACAGGCCAGATGAACGTGCGTCCTGAGGTGTTAGAGGAGACAGTCTCATTATGTAGACATTACTAACACACATCACAGGTACCAGGGGCACACAATTCCAGATTGTCTTATACAATCGCATGTGTGTCTCTGCTACACCCGACCCATCCAAACCGTGCTTAGATGCATTGCCCGGCCTGTGTAGCATAGATCAGTGTGCTGCTCAGAACCTGGTACTGAAAGGTGCGCATGGGCTGCATATATTAGTGTACTACCCTGCCCCATGCATATATCATCACGTAGTCACACAGGCTTAGAGGGTGTGAAAGGCACCATGGCAGACCCTTGCCAAGGTTGTGATATAGTACACTGGCTGGCATGTACACGTCCTATCCAGACTTGGTATTACAATGTACAATATACAATATAACTGTGCCAATGCTCAGAAAACATGGCATACCATGGCAATTGGAAGTACTATGGTGCGGGTTGAGTGGATCTCCAACCGGCCTCCATGAATGCGTTACTCCGAGATTACAAGTGAATCCGGGCCGCAGTTATTCATTTCAGTTGGATCTTGTGGTTAAAAACAACACAGAAACCATGGTGAATGGCAGACACGCAGTGTTCCACACGTTACAGGGTGACTACGAGGCTGCCGGCCAGCAGTGTCGCCACAGACAAAGTGCCTGGCTGGAAGGCCCATTATATTATTAACAATGGTGATCATCAGTGTCATGCAGCACACTGCAAATAGCTGGAGACATATAAAGAGGAGAAGGGAAGGCAGGAGACATAAAAGGAGGAGGAAGGATGGCTGGTGGCATACACGAAGAAGGGAAGGATAGAGACAAACAAGGAAAAGAAGAAGTGACTGGGGACATAAAAGGAGGAGACGTTCAAGTGGGAGAAGGGATGGTTGGAGACATACTAGAGAGGAGGGACAGCTGAAGGGATGTCTGAGGCCATACCAGGGGGTGAAGGGAAAGCTGGAGACATACAAGGGGAGGATGGAGAGGATGGAGGATGGAAAGGAAAGAGCGGGTTAATCTCAGAGTGGGCATGAGGTAGTAATTTCATGCCCCCTGCATACTACAACGCTACTATTGCTAGTGCTACTTACAAGTAACTTACAAAAAATGTCACTGATGGTCAGAGGACGGGGCTTCATATCTATCTATCTATCTATCTCATATCTATCTATCTATCTATCTATCTATCTCATATCTATCTATCTATCTATCTATCTATCTATCTCATATCTATCTATCTATCTATCTATCTATCTCATATCTATCTATCTATCTATCTATCTATCTCATATCTATCTATCTATCTATCTATCTATCTTAATGCCCCAAGAGTTAGACAGGAGCCCCGATAATGCCCCAAGAGTTAGACAGGAGCCCCGATAATGCCCCAAGAGTTAGACAGGAGCCCCGATAATGCCCCAAGAGTTAGACAGGAGCCCCGATAATGCCCCAAGAGTTAGACAGGAGCCCCGATAATGCCCCAAGAGTTAGACAGGAGCCCCGATAATGCCCCAAGAGTTAGACAGGAGCCCCGATAATGCCCCAAGAGTTAGACAGGAGCCCCGATAATGCCCCAAGAGTTAGACAGGAGCCCCGATAATGCCCCAAGAGTTAGACAGGAGCCCCGATAATGCCCCAAGAGTTAGACAGGAGCCCCGATAATGCCCCAAGAGTTAGACAGGAGCCCCGATAATGCCCCAAGAGTTAGACAGGAGCCCCGATAATGCCCCAAGAGTTAGACAGGAGCCCCGATAATGCCCCAAGAGTTAGACAGGAGCCCCGATAATGCCCCAAGAGTTAGACAGGAGCCCCGATAATGCCCCAAGAGTTAGACAGGAGCCCCGATAATGCCCCAAGAGTTAGACAGGAGCCCCGATAATGCCCCAAGAGTTAGACAGGAGCCCCGATAATGCCCCAAGAGTTAGACAGGAGCCCCGATAATGCCCCAAGAGTTAGACAGGAGCCCCGATAATGCCCCAAGAGTTAGACAGGAGCCCCGATAATGCCCCAAGAGTTAGACAGGAGCCCCGATAATGCCCCAAGAGTTAGACAGGAGCCCCGATAATGCCCCAAGAGTTAGACAGGAGCCCCGATAATGCCCCAAGAGTTAGACAGGAGCCCCGATAATGCCCCAAGAGTTAGACAGGAGCCCCGATAATGCCCCAAGAGTTAGACAGGAGCCCCGATAATGCCCCAAGAGTTAGACAGGAGCCCCGATAATGCCCCAAGAGTTAGACAGGAGCCCCGATAATGCCCCAAGAGTTAGACAGGAGCCCCGATAATGCCCCAAGAGTTAGACAGGAGCCCCGATAATGCCCCAAGAGTTAGACAGGAGCCCCGATAATGCCCCAAGAGTTAGACAGGAGCCCCGATAATGCCCCAAGAGTTAGACAGGAGCCCCGATAATGCCCCAAGAGTTAGACAGGAGCCCCGATAATGCCCCAAGAGTTAGACAGGAGCCCCGATAATGCCCCAAGAGTTAGACAGGAGCCCCGATAATGCCCCAAGAGTTAGACAGGAGCCCCGATAATGCCCCAAGAGTTAGACAGGAGCCCCGATAATGCCCCAAGAGTTAGACAGGAGCCCCGATAATGCCCCAAGAGTTAGACAGGAGCCCCGATAATGCCCCAAGAGTTAGACAGGAGCCCCGATAATGCCCCAAGAGTTAGACAGGAGCCCCGATAATGCCCCAAGAGTTAGACAGGAGCCCCGATAATGCCCCAAGAGTTAGACAGGAGCCCCGATAATGCCCCAAGAGTTAGACAGGAGCCCCGATAATGCCCCAAGAGTTAGACAGGAGCCCCGATAATGCCCCAAGAGTTAGACAGGAGCCCCGATAATGCCCCAAGAGTTAGACAGGAGCCCCGATAATGCCCCAAGAGTTAGACAGGAGCCCCGATAATGCCCCAAGAGTTAGACAGGAGCCCCGATAATGCCCCAAGAGTTAGACAGGAGCCCCGATAATGCCCCAAGAGTTAGACAGGAGCCCCGATAATGCCCCAAGAGTTAGACAGGAGCCCCGATAATGCCCCAAGAGTTAGACAGGAGCCCCGATAATGCCCCAAGAGTTAGACAGGAGCCCCGATAATGCCCCAAGAGTTAGACAGGAGCCCCGATAATGCCCCAAGAGTTAGACAGGAGCCCCGATAATGCCCCAAGAGTTAGACAGGAGCCCCGATAATGCCCCAAGAGTTAGACAGGAGCCCCGATAATGCCCCAAGAGTTAGACAGGAGCCCCGATAATGCCCCAAGAGTTAGACAGGAGCCCCGATAATGCCCCAAGAGTTAGACAGGAGCCCCGATAATGCCCCAAGAGTTAGACAGGAGCCCCGATAATGCCCCAAGAGTTAGACAGGAGCCCCGATAATGCCCCAAGAGTTAGACAGGAGCCCCGATAATGCCCCAAGAGTTAGACAGGAGCCCCGATAATGCCCCAAGAGTTAGACAGGAGCCCCGATAATGCCCCAAGAGTTAGACAGGAGCCCCGATAATGCCCCAAGAGTTAGACAGGAGCCCCGATAATGCCCCAAGAGTTAGACAGGAGCCCCGATAATGCCCCAAGAGTTAGACAGGAGCCCCGATAATGCCCCAAGAGTTAGACAGGAGCCCCGATAATGCCCCAAGAGTTAGACAGGAGCCCCGATAATGCCCCAAGAGTTAGACAGGAGCCCCGATAATGCCCCAAGAGTTAGACAGGAGCCCCGATAATGCCCCAAGAGTTAGACAGGAGCCCCGATAATGCCCCAAGAGTTAGACAGGAGCCCCGATAATGCCCCAAGAGTTAGACAGGAGCCCCGATAATGCCCCAAGAGTTAGACAGGAGCCCCGATAATGCCCCAAGAGTTAGACAGGAGCCCCGATAATGCCCCAAGAGTTAGACAGGAGCCCCGATAATGCCCCAAGAGTTAGACAGGAGCCCCGATAATGCCCCAAGAGTTAGACAGGAGCCCCGATAATGCCCCAAGAGTTAGACAGGAGCCCCGATAATGCCCCAAGAGTTAGACAGGAGCCCCGATAATGCCCCAAGAGTTAGACAGGAGCCCCGATAATGCCCCAAGAGTTAGACAGGAGCCCCGATAATGCCCCAAGAGTTAGACAGGAGCCCCGATAATGCCCCAAGAGTTAGACAGGAGCCCCGATAATGCCCCAAGAGTTAGACAGGAGCCCCGATAATGCCCCAAGAGTTAGACAGGAGCCCCGATAATGCCCCAAGAGTTAGACAGGAGCCCCGATAATGCCCCAAGAGTTAGACAGGAGCCCCGATAATGCCCCAAGAGTTAGACAGGAGCCCCGATAATGCCCCAAGAGTTAGACAGGAGCCCCGATAATGCCCCAAGAGTTAGACAGGAGCCCCGATAATGCCCCAAGAGTTAGACAGGAGCCCCGATAATGCCCCAAGAGTTAGACAGGAGCCCCGATAATGCCCCAAGAGTTAGACAGGAGCCCCGATAATGCCCCAAGAGTTAGACAGGAGCCCCGATAATGCCCCAAGAGTTAGACAGGAGCCCCGATAATGCCCCAAGAGTTAGACAGGAGCCCCGATAATGCCCCAAGAGTTAGACAGGAGCCCCGATAATGCCCCAAGAGTTAGACAGGAGCCCCGATAATGCCCCAAGAGTTAGACAGGAGCCCCGATAATGCCCCAAGAGTTAGACAGGAGCCCCGATAATGCCCCAAGAGTTAGACAGGAGCCCCGATAATGCCCCAAGAGTTAGACAGGAGCCCCGATAATGCCCCAAGAGTTAGACAGGAGCCCCGATAATGCCCCAAGAGTTAGACAGGAGCCCCGATAATGCCCCAAGAGTTAGACAGGAGCCCCGATAATGCCCCAAGAGTTAGACAGGAGCCCCGATAATGCCCCAAGAGTTAGACAGGAGCCCCGATAATGCCCCAAGAGTTAGACAGGAGCCCCGATAATGCCCCAAGAGTTAGACAGGAGCCCCGATAATGCCCCAAGAGTTAGACAGGAGCCCCGATAATGCCCCAAGAGTTAGACAGGAGCCCCGATAATGCCCCAAGAGTTAGACAGGAGCCCCGATAATGCCCCAAGAGTTAGACAGGAGCCCCGATAATGCCCCAAGAGTTAGACAGGAGCCCCGATAATGCCCCAAGAGTTAGACAGGAGCCCCGATAATGCCCCAAGAGTTAGACAGGAGCCCCGATAATGCCCCAAGAGTTAGACAGGAGCCCCGATAATGCCCCAAGAGTTAGACAGGAGCCCCGATAATGCCCCAAGAGTTAGACAGGAGCCCCGATAATGCCCCAAGAGTTAGACAGGAGCCCCGATAATGCCCCAAGAGTTAGACAGGAGCCCCGATAATGCCCCAAGAGTTAGACAGGAGCCCCGATAATGCCCCAAGAGTTAGACAGGAGCCCCGATAATGCCCCAAGAGTTAGACAGGAGCCCCGATAATGCCCCAAGAGTTAGACAGGAGCCCCGATAATGCCCCAAGAGTTAGACAGGAGCCCCGATAATGCCCCAAGAGTTAGACAGGAGCCCCGATAATGCCCCAAGAGTTAGACAGGAGCCCCGATAATGCCCCAAGAGTTAGACAGGAGCCCCGATAATGCCCCAAGAGTTAGACAGGAGCCCCGATAATGCCCCAAGAGTTAGACAGGAGCCCCGATAATGCCCCAAGAGTTAGACAGGAGCCCCGATAATGCCCCAAGAGTTAGACAGGAGCCCCGATAATGCCCCAAGAGTTAGACAGGAGCCCCGATAATGCCCCAAGAGTTAGACAGGAGCCCCGATAATGCCCCAAGAGTTAGACAGGAGCCCCGATAATGCCCCAAGAGTTAGACAGGAGCCCCGATAATGCCCCAAGAGTTAGACAGGAGCCCCGATAATGCCCCAAGAGTTAGACAGGAGCCCCGATAATGCCCCAAGAGTCAGACATTAGACAGTGGCCCCAATAATGCTTCAAGAGTCAGACATTAGACTCGTTTATCATATTAAAGTCCATGATATATAATGGAACCTCCCATTTCACCACACTCCTGTATCTTACATTACACTGGTTTCCCAGGCATTAGACAGGGTTGACTTGCGTTAATCTGACGCACAGTGTACCTGACGTATAACAGGTGTAGATACTGAATTTGTCAGGCTCACGTGTCCTTTCTTTGTGTATTTACAGGGAGCGTGCTGCCCTTTGTGTGTCCATTTTAGAGCGATTCCTGCAGGCTCTGGAACCCATTCATATCGCTAGAACCTATAAGGAGGAGCTGAGAAGGGGACTGCGCCATAGTGACGAGTCAGTAAAGCTTCTGACTATATCACAGGTATGGGCTGGGGAATGGAGGCTGAGATCCTAATTCTTGCTTTATTCTCTGCTGAAGACTCGTTGCTGGCTTGGGTTATGACTGGTCTCTTCTCTCCATCCAATCAAACACACTGAAAATTAGAATGGTAATGGATTCACGTAATGTCCAGGAGAGAGGAGAGCGGTGTTCACTTACCCACAGCCACACCTAGATATAGGGCGTCCATGATCCATGCATCTACTTTTCTGGCCTGTATTATGTGATACCCTCACCCTGTAACTTTCTCTGTGCCCCGTTAGCACGCCATTCTCATTTTATTCATTACCGAAACAATGCTAAGAACCCAACTAAAATAAATGCATATCACCTGTATGACTTGATGTGATTAATCCTATTAGGAACAAAAGAGAGGTCCAGCGCTCCAAACAAGCATTATATAACACTGTGTCAGCACATACATAAAAGGATTAATCCTTTTATTTTATGTTCTAGGTTGGAAGAATTGTGCAGTGTTCAGAAGCCATAAGCGAAATGTATAACAGCCTGGACCTGCTAAAGCAAATGATTCTGTGTATTGGAGGGGACAAGATTTCAGTGGCTAAGGAGGTACATGGCATTGTTGTGTCAGCTGACACGTGGCATTTTCCAGTTGCGTCACTGCTCGTAAGGTTGTTCATTCAAATAAGAATAGAATGTTGTTTAAAAGCTCTGTACCATCTTAATATTTCACATGAGTTCTCCATTATCCCTCATGGGTAGAATAGCAGTCCTAAAAAGTATTATCTTCCCTAAACTTTCATACTTAATCCAAATGCTCCCCATCAGCCTGTCCAGACGGAATTCCAATGCTCCACGTTATCTACTAAATTCATTAGTAAACTTCAGCTGCCCGGGAGATCGGGGGCCTTGGGACGTTTTCACTACTTGGCAGAATGGCTTCTTAGACGTGCAGAATATACTAACGTACAGATAGAAGAGCCACTGTCCTCATCATACTTGCCAACCCCATGAAAAGATGCAGTGTCTTATTTCAAGGTACCTATTGGGATAAAAATAACTCTTATCTCAAGAGAAAGCTCTAATTATACTTCAACCTAGGGAATCCCTTTCTTTCTGTGTAGTTTGGACAACACGACTTGCCTCCAATAGAGAGACCATGGTATTAGTTTAACTAGTAACTTATGTGAGGCAAAAGCCTCACTTTTCACTTTTCTTTATAATAAACCTCCCAACTTTCACCGTTTTCATGTTTCTTCAAACTAGGCACCGTGCTTAGCATCTGCGTCCCAGACAAACTGATTGCATTGATTCATTTCCACGCAGGCTGCACAGAACACTGAGGTTATAGCCCTTGTCACATTGTTAAATGGAATGCGGACCTTCCACAACCCTCTTCTGCTACAATGCTACTCAGATACCATGATGGGACTATGCACGGACATTCTACTCATAGGGCATATATTGCACCAAACCAAAGGAAGAAACTATACACGGGCAATGCCTCTCCATGGCTAATCTAAATCCTCCCCCACCCCATCCCACTTCTACCTAAACACTCCCTGAGGCAGCATTAAGCCACCTCTTTCTAACTAAACTACTTTAAAGACCGCATGGAGGCCGTCTGTGTACCTAACTGGCATGCGTGGTAGGTCATTTAGCTCATCTCCCTACCTATCATGACTGGGACATAGCTATACTGGGTTATAATTTATTTAGAAAGGATAGAGTAGGAAAAATTGGGGGAGGAGTATTATTGTATGTTAGGGAAGGGTTAAATTCTACTTTAATAGGGTGTATTGGAAAGAAAACTGAGGCACTTTGGGTAACCATAGAAACCCAGGGGGTTATTCTTCTACTGGAGTGATATATAGGCCACCAGGGCAAGAGGAGGAAATGGACAATGTTCTATTACAAGGCATTGCTAAAATGGCATTAAAAGGAGAGGTAAT
>WWET01011937.1:0-12763 GCA_011038615.1 Limnodynastes dumerilii
AAGCACTTAACTAGGTCTGGATGCAGCCCTATGTGTGTAAGTCAGCTGTGAAGTGGTACTGCGCATGCGCAATGCCAATTCTTCCGCATTGGAAGATTATGTCCCATTTTATTGCTGTCATTCTTATTTATGCCCCCACATTCGTGCCATAACAGAGTTCCTGCATGAGGTAATCATCTCACTGGGCTGCTGCAGAGGGGTACACCCACCCTCTTGCTCCCTCACACTAAGCTGACGAGGCAAAATCTCACTTGTGCAAATGGAAGTCTGAATTGGTCTAGGCTATCATCCAAAATGATTTTGGGCTTCATACAGCATTTCAGATTTTGGACTCTTTTCCATACTGTGTGTACAAGTGAATCCATGCTAATTGATCAGAGGACACTTCACCCAATCCCAAATTAAGTGTAATGACATTGGGCCAGATCCTGAGTTCAGTACGAAAACGTATATACGCTAGCCGCTTGCGTAAACTTCGACTTTTTGTATGTACTGTGCATGTTAAGCGACGTAACTCTGATCGTGCGTACTTTCCACGTAAATAAGTACAAAAGGGCGGGTCATCCTTACGATGGCCAGAAATACGCTCTGTAGGCAGATGGGGGCATTTAAATTGTACAGTATGGGCTGGGTTAGGCCGTTACGTGCAACAATCCACTATGTACGACCGTACTTATGCAAGAGTTAAGGGAGGGTTTGGTACTTGTAAATCAGGCAAAATACGTGCGACCGAGGGGAGTGCATAGTACTTACGATCGCGTAAACACGCTACGAGATCATACTTAAACTACACTAAGGTCTGGCTCTGGCCCTAGTCCAACCTAGCAGATGTCAGAAGTCCAAACGCATGGTTATGTCTAGGTGGTCCAGCACTTATTTATGAACAGGTTTATGTATAGTGCTATATTATGTAGTGGTTTAAAATTTTAACAATATATCAAAACAGTGGCATATAGGTTAATGTAAGTCACTTTAAATCCTTGTCTCATATTTTATTTTTTTTTATTGTAAAAATTCAATAAAGGATTGCCAACGTAGTTTCTTGTATACTCATACCCAGAAATCATAAAAAGGGAAAAGCTGAGAAACATAATTATAAACACATTCAAGAATTAATGAACAGCAAATGCCACTTTAAAAGAGACAAGAATTTTAAGGAAGTGCATACAATTCGGAGAGTAGTGTTCGTAGAGGTCGGAGAAAGGATAATATTAAAGGGCAAAGGAAGGTTGATCCAGAGAGTGGATGCAGCCCAAGAAAGGTCCTGTACCCGTGAATTTGTTTAGTTCGGGTGAGCGTTGTATATTCTATGAAGAGCTAACAGAGCGATGAGTGAGGTTATGTATGTGGGTGCAATCTAAGTGATGGCTTTCTATGTTATCAAAAGGTTTTTGTATTTCATTCTCTACAATACAGACAACCAATGTAAAGGCTGACCAGCTCTAGAAGAGCTGCATGCACCTGATTCACACTTAAGAATCTTCCTAAAATAAGAAATTAAAGTCAGTCCTGGACAAAACCATGTTGATTGCAGGGGGGATTAATTTAATTGTATTCTTTGCATGCAGGGATCTATCTTTGAATTGCTTACTACACACAGATACTGACCAGCTTTACTATTACATTGTTATTTAGACTTGGGCTGGAAAATATCACCTCACAACACTAGTACTGTTTGCAACAAATGAAATTTGACTCCCCTGCAATCAACATGGTTTAGCCCAGGTGTGACTTTAAGTTCTTATTTTAAGAAGATTGAATCAGGTCCATAATTATGCAGTAATTCTAAATTTTCTTCTCACATACAAAATACTTTAAAATATATATTTTGCTTTATGATAAAGTATTACCTTTCATGCATAATTTATTGCTGTCTTGAGAAGACTTCACAGCACTTTTTCTAACAGAATAGGTTGATGGTAGGGGAACATTGCGATGCTTCTCAACTGCTCTGACTGGTGATGTAGAGGAGACTCTGGCAGACAGCACGTGATTTTCAGGCTCTGAAACACTAAATAATAATAGAGAATGTGATTAAATAGATTTACAACGATCACGTTGTTTATACTATACAGTAGTAAATAAAATATATCAAATCAAATTAATAACAACTAACATTGGCCATGGCGATTGTGTCGCTGAATGTGTCAGTTAGTAATGAACACACCTGTGCTCCAACAAGGAGACCTGGAAGACATGGACCGTTGGTAGCTCACGAGAACCGAGCTTGGCCACCCATGGTCTAGGCTCTCATCCAAAATGATTTTGGTCTTCATATAGCATTTCAGATTTTGGACTCTTTTCCATACTGTGTGTACAAGTGAATCCATGCTAATCGATCAGAGGACACTCCACCCCATCCCACATTAAGTGTAATGACATTGGGCCAGATCCTGAGTTCAGTATGAAAACGTATTTACGCTAGCCGCTTGCGTAAACTTCGACTTTTTGTATGTACTGCGCATGTTAAGCGACGTAACTCTGGTCGTGCGTACTTTCCTCGTAAATAAGTACAAAGGGGCGGGCCATCCTTACAATGGCCAAAAATAAGCTCTGTAGGCAGATGGGGGCATTTAAATTGTACAGTATGGGCTGGGTTAGGCCGTTACGTGCACCAATCCACTATGTACGACCGTACTTATGCAAGAGTTAAGGGAGGGTTTGGTACTTGTAAATCAGGCAAAATACGTGCGACCGAGGGGAGTGCATAGTACTTACGATCGCGTAAATACGCTACGAGATCATACTTAAACTACACTTAGGTCTGGATCTGGCCCTAGTCCAACCTAGCAGATGTCAGAAGTCCAAACGCATGGATATGTCTAGGTGGTCCAGTACTTATTTATGAACAGGTTTATGTATAGTGCTATATTATGAAGTGGTTTAAAATTTTAACAATATATCAGAACAGTGGCATATAGGTTAATGTAAGTCACTTTAAATCCTTGTCTCATGTTTTATTTTATTTTTATTGTAAAAATTCAATAAAGGATTGCCAACGTAGTTTCTTGTATACTCATACCCAGAAATCATAAAAAGGGAAAAGCTGAGAAATATTCGGACTATTGCACTTATTCTTCATTCCCTTTGTGTATTTTACTACATGCACCGAACCCCTATTAAACCTGCAAGTTTCCTATTTACACCTACACATCACCTTACTCCCTTGGTACCTGTAAAGGGTCCACAAGATTTGGATTCCGTGACATCGGAGAGTAGTGTTCGTAGAGGTCGGAGAAAGGATAATATTAAAGGGCAAAGGAAGGTTGATCCAGAGAGTGGATGCAGCCCAAGAAAGGTCCTGTACCCATGAATTTGTTTAGTTCGGGTGAGCGTTTTATATTCTATGAAGAGCTAACAGAGCGATGAGTGAGGTTATGTATGTGGGTGCAATCTAAGTGATGGCTTTGTATGTTATCAAAAGGTTTTTGTATTTCATTCTCTACAATACAGGCAACCAATGTAAAGGCTGACCAGCTCTAGAAGAGCTGCATGCAATATAGACTTTATTATGTTGGAGTCTGATAAAAAGAGCATTACAGTCATTAATGCGGGAGATAATTAATGCATGTTATTCGTTTTGTTTTTGAAAGATTACGTTTTAGCTGGCTCAGGGAAGTGGTATAGATAGAAATCAGTGGACCTAACACTGAGTCTTGTACTACTTCAACAGAAAAAGGATGAGCAGGGGAGGTAGATCCATTGGAATCTTCTGCTCAGCAATCCATTGACATCAAACACGTAAATCTGCATCCACCCCAATATCAGGGTTGCCGACTTTTAATAGCTTCTCTCTGGGATATCCCGGAGGGAAGCCATAGACACATGCAGGGGATAGGGCTTAATGACGTGGTTTACACAAATTGCATAATTAAGCCCCGCCCCTTCACTATTAATTATCCTTTTTTTAGTATTAGTAGAGATGGGGGTGGGGAAAATTGCATCATCAGGTCCCTCCCTGTCTCTAGTAACACTAGGATAGTTTTGCCAAACAGGGGGGACTCAAGTCCCTTACGGGAGATTTGCAGGTTCTCTCGGTATACCAGGAATTTCGGGAGCCTCCATTCCGGGAGAGTCGGCTACCCTGTTTCTACTATTTATATTATCATCTTTTTTTCCATTTGATACAATCACATTGATCCAATCGGATAATTTACTTTAACATGTAATACCTTTCCATCAATAGGAACTCCTCTTGATACCAAGATCTTCGCGCCAAGTTGCCCTCAAATGCTGATTTCATCACAAAATACAAATATCTAAATGTTCCAGTTGTTTTTTTGTTTTGCTTATTGCTACTGTGCCCTGCTTCTTAGATATCTTACGTATAAGTTTTTACAGTACTGAGGGTCAAACAGAGTATGATCATTAAATCATCATGTGATAATATGCACATATTGACTGGAAGGCAATAAATAAATCAAATTTATCCACACAGCAACATTCAATGACTTATAGTGTTTTATTGGTAGTTATAACTAAAAACTGACAGCCTAGAGCTATGATTATTTTTAGATATATATCGTTAGAACAATTTTTGGGTTATATTATAAAAGTTCAAGAATAAGACTAATAAGACTAGTTTTTTTTTTACCACATGCCTCTTTAGAACTACATTTATAGCTGCACCATTTCACATATAAACTATAAATGTTGTGTGATGTGGCATCTACTCAGTACGATATACTGGCTAAGCAATTAGATTTCCACTTTTATCCCACATCTCTCTTAATCAGTGCTTTTTTTTGTTTCAGACCTTATTGCAGCTCCCTCATAAGTTTCAGTCCTTATTACAACCCCCATTCAATTTTTTACAATTGTGCCCCTTGTAATGTCCAGCCTCCATGTGTGCCCCTTTTATTGTCCAGCCTCCATATGTGCCCTTTATAATATCCAGCCTCCATGTGTGCACCTTGTAATGTCCAGCCTCCATTGTCTGCCCCTTTTAATAGCCAGCCTCCATTGTCTGCCCCTTATAATGTCCAGCCTTCATGTGTGCCCCTTGTAATGTACAGCCTCCATGTGTGAACCTTGTAATGTCCAGCCTCCATGTGTGCCCCTTATAATGTCCAGCCTCCATGTATGCCCCTTGTAATGTTCAGCATACATTGTCTGCCCCTTGTAATGTCCAGCCTCCATATGTGCCCCTTTTATTGTCCAGCCTCCATATGTTCCCCTTATAATATCCAGCCTCCATGTGTGATGGACCTTGTAATGTCCAGCCTTCATGTGTGCCCCTTTTAATGTCCAGCCTCCATATGTGCCCCTTATAATGTCCAGCCTCCATTGTCTGCCCCTTTTAATATCCAGCCTTCATTGTCTGCCCCTTATAATGTTCAGCCTTTATGTATGCCCCTTAGGTACAGCCTCCATGTGTGCCCCTTATGTACAGCATCCATGTCTGCCACTTATGTACAGCCTCCATGTCCTCTTTTACTTACCTTTGATGTCCCTTCCTCCACGGCACGTCCTTTATCTGACGCTCCCTCTCTCCGCGTGCCGGGAGCCCTGTAGCACCAAATCTAGAATGGCAGTAAATGCATAGCTTTGGTCACTGCTATTTGCAGTAACAGGTTTGGTCCTACAGGGCTCCCGTAGGAGCCCTGTATTACCTTTACTGCACTGTTAAAACGCATATACAGCAGCACAGGATTTTAACAAACAAAAAAACATCTTTGTCCCGAGAGTCTTATCTCTCGGGACAAGTTGTGAGTTGGACAGGACAGTGAGACAGTCCCCCGAAAGCGGGACTGTCCCGCTGTAATGAAAAAGGTGCCAGAACGGCGTTCCAGGGTGTCCGACAACAAAAAAAGTCCCGCTTTTAATTCTAAACTTCATACTATTTATTATTATGATGTAGCAGTTGGCAGTGCTAGGCTCTACAGAAAAGTCAAGCATGCCATTATGGCCACTTCTGCAGTGCATGTGCTGCTTCTTCATATAATGTATAAGCAGAGCAAGGAGGGAGGCAGCATAGCAACAGCGCTTCTGGGGCATTGGGGGATCAGAGCATGTACAGTGAACACTTGCCTTCCATTCTTGGGTGTATGCAAGAAAATATCTTCAGAGGTTCAATGTGTCATTGTAAATATATCACACAGACGTATTGCATCCCTTTAATTAAGTACATCTATCAACACTTATATAATGACAGTAATGCTTGTTTAGACTAGTTATCAGTTTAAGTTTAAATTGAGAGTGTACTGTGTATGTGTCAGTTCTCTTACACTGCTGGTAACATGGAGTAGTGTCACAACCCTGACCTCATCTGAGGCCTTCATGACTTATATGTGAGACAAGGGGTTAATCAAACCAACCACCTGGGGCAAAAATTACTTAGCTGTGGGTTTGGAAAAGTGGAGATGTTGCCCATAGCAACCAATCAGATTCTAGTTCTCACTTTCCTATTACATTCTAGAGAATGTCAGCTAGAATCTCCACTTAATAAATATTAAGCCCCTGGTCTGTCCTACAGTGACTAATGCCCCTGGTTCACCCCAATCATGATTTATTACCATTTATTACCATTGTTGTCACCACCAAGACTATTCACAGGAGGTCTTAGGTTCTCCTTTACACAAATCTATCACTGTATACATTATCTAAATTATCATAAACTCAAAACGATCTCTTCTGTTACCACTATGTAGCATTTAATAATCAAGCTGGTCTGACACGTGAGTTTGTAAGAACACAGTGACATGAATTTATTAATTGATATTTAATATGGAAATAAATCACAGAAATTGTCATTTCTGTATTGCTGCACAAGACAAGGTGCTGTGATATTCAGTAAGCTTGGGGCACTTGTACAAATTTGGGAAAAGTGTACTGCATGTTGTCACTATCAGTTAAAGATAAAACAATAAACCTAATTTTATGAGAGAATGTATTATATTGCGCTCAATTACTTATGGGCTAATCCAGAGGTGAACATAATCCAGTCGAAGGCCATCAGTTTTTCAACAGTCGGCCCTCAGAAAGAATGGCTCATGCGACTGCGCAGTTTTTGATTAGCGAGCAGTAACAGGTGTATTTTTTTTTCCCTAATCATTCCCTTTCTGCAACCTAACCATCCCCTCTCCACAGCCTAACCCTAAATCTTCCTTAACCCTACCCATCCTCGTTTTGCAGCCTAACCCTCCCCTAAAGCTAACCTTAACCTTAACCCTCTGCTCTCCACAGCCTAATCCTAATCCTCCCATAACCACTGTCATCCCACAACCTAACCCTCCCTTAACGCTAACCTTAAGCCTCAACTCTCCACTGAAATGAAACTTTAGGCTGCATCATAGTCAAAAACCAACCTTTCATACCGACAACAGCATCCCACTCCCGTCAATCTCAGCAGCCCTTTCCTCTTCAGCCTAAATGATCAGTCTCAGAAGAAGAGGTGCCACCAATATTGGGATCTTCCTCAAGTGGAAAATTGCCCTGGTTACTGGGCCACCTCTTGTGACCTATAATCTTTCTAGTGCAGTGATTCCCAAACTGTGCGCCGCGGCTCCCTGGGGTGCCGCAACGCTCTCACCGGGGGTGCCTTGAAAAAAAATATGGAGACCCTAAGGGTGCCTCGAACTGAGAAAGCTTGGGAACCACTGTTCTAGTGTATGGCCAGCTTAATGGTCTAATATGTGATATACATCCAATTACTTTGTAAGAACATTGTGATTACAAAATATATGCATTAACTGCCTGGTTAATCCCACTGCATTTCCTAAAGATGCTTTCTTACACACAGATGCACATTAAATAATAATGTGACTTTGGAAACTACAGTCACTTTCTCATTAGATGAATAAGAAAGAAAAACATAAATCAAAGACTCTGAAATGTTTGACAAGAAATTCTATTGACTTGTCCAAGGCTCTAACAGCTCTTTCAGTATGCAAGCCTTCAGAAAATGATCTCAACCAAATGTTCAAGCAATGTATTTATTCAGAAATCAACAATAATCCTCAGGCTAAATTAGCACATGTGAATGAATAGATGTGGCATTTTGGCAACAAACGTAAAACAAATGAGAAAATGAAATAACTAAATAAAACAGTATAAGCCTTTCAATTTAATCACTGCACCCAACAGCCAAATACTAATTCTGCCTAACAGGTACACAGGTTCTTTCATTCATTTCAGAAGTAGCACCAAAATTATTCCAATCACTCCTACTTACCGCTTGACATCATACATTAAAAAGGCACGAAAAGCAGTTACATATAAGACATGTACAAGATTTTTCAAGTCACAGAGAGTTCACCTGAGGATTATCTGACTTTCTCAGATGCCTCAATTCCTTCTGCAGCAGAAGTACTTAATCATTTTATTTATAAGGGGCTATTGGCTACAGTGATCATCTGCCATGTCATATATTAGATCACTCTAGTGATTACTAACCAGTGTTTCATAATGTACGTGAATTAGAAGAATATAAGTCTATTATTCCGTTTATATTTCACATGCTAAAAATAATATCGTGTGTTAGAATGCTTCACACAGCCCCAGAAAGCTTGGCAATCAACACCCAACAGCACTGTTATGTAATTTTACATGATTTTCTCCCATTAATATTCCTGTCTATGAGTTCAGCTGTCTCAGAAACATTTCAGGGTTTATATATATCACCAGTGGCATTGACTTTTTTTTGTTAAGATGACTTATGTTAGGTATATATAGGCAGCCTAGATCTTAAAGTTAATGGGTCAGACTGGGATTCACATGGGTGAGAAACTAATGTGAGAGTACAGATTATACATGCTTTCTGACAGAATCTAGGGCTATAACGTCAGTCCTTTCTCTGAGAAGGAAGACATGTATTAATAAAGTCACTGGTAAAAACTACTAAAGCATATAACCAATCATGACAGGGCAACATTGTAGATGCAAATGTAAAAATAAATATTTGAGAGACATGGTGACCTTGCTTAAGGAAACATTGGTGCTGATGCAGCACTGAGCTATTTTTCTGATACTGTGCTTCTTAAGGAGTGACTGAAGCTATGGAAATGAGGGCTTTTCCTACATGTCACAATAATATATCATTGCATTTTACTCAACAGTGCTTAACATCCCTTTTAGAGAGTATATAACAGTAACACCCCATGAACACATGTCTCAGGCTATCGCTAAGAGGGAACAATGTACTGTTCACCTTTACTATACAAGCCTAGTCTCCTGGCAAATTAGGGCCCTTGAGGATATGAGGTACTACTAATAAAGGCTTATGTGTTTTGGGTGTACAAGAGAGATTCTAGATTTCACCAGAGTGTCTCTCACATACTGCAATTTAACCTTACTTTAGTAAATGGCATCAATATAATTCATGCAACCTTTCATGTTTACATTATGTATCATAAGATAATATAGAATATTATTTTTTTCTTCAAGCTTGGATGTCCTCTTGTCATACCCCTAACTTCTCTACCGTGGCTAAGAATTTCATAAAATGTCCTCATTTATATTGTGCATGGCTGAAATAAGGGCAAGTGTCTATGGCCATATGGCAATATGTTATGCACTTGGAAAGTTAAGAAGGGGATACGACATGTGGCTTCAAAGTATATGTGTCTAGCATATATGTCTGTCTGTAGCCTATAAATTGCTGATAAAAATGTCAGTACAAGGTAAGCTCTGGTAAGACGATATGAGGCAGGATGAAGCCTAAGGGGGCCTTAAGGTGGGAAGTCATTAGGAGAAGACAAACGCAATAAATGTGGAAATTAAGCAATAGAAGGTTGACGTGGATCTTCATGTCAAATACCAAACATTAAATACTTTTTATTCACTGAGGACTAGATCCACAGTTACTGACAACTTTGTTCTGTACATGTGCAGGTCCGTCCGACAGGTCGGTAGATCCCCTCAGCCCAACTTAACTCTGTAAGGTGGGCGGTGGAAGCATTTTAATTTTACAATAGGGATAGGGATAAGGAATTATAAGCAGATCCGCGGTTGTATGAACCGCTGATCCGCATGTGTGACTTAGGGCTGCCTTATGGCAACATAAGTCACTAAAACTCAGCACACATGTGGACTTTAAGGCTCTTGCATGTATGGAAAGCATGGGGAGGGTCTAGATCCGGTCCTGTATGCATAAAAAAATTAAAACAATCGTTATAAACAGCTATTTAACATCAGATATTAAGATTTAACGTTTTTTTTACTAACAGTATAGACTACGCAATTTGCGTAAGTGTCCCGTCCGGATATTAATGCCAGGGGTTAGTTACGTAAAGTGGGTAGGGGAAACTACGGGCGTATTTTCCCTCCTTAAAAGGAACGGGTAGTTAAGGTTGCGCTATGGCACTCATAAAAGCCATCGGCCACTTAAAGACGGGGGTAGGGCGGGGGAGCGGATCGTGGAATTAGGTGCGGACACTCTTATGTGTGAATCTGGCCCAGCATGAGCAGAGTGACATCAGCCTTGAGTAGCACTTTTGAAGAAACAAGAAAATGAATCTTAAGATTTCTAGGAACTTAAATAGCAAAATCCTGGACAGCTCCAATGTGTTATAATATATTTTCAGGATATGCTATTTTGATAATGACACATCTCCAAACCCCTTTACTAAGCTAGGCTAAGCACTGTTTGGTAACAATCTGTAAACAGAAATGTCTGGGCCTGTTTTTGTCCTCATTTACTTATGGACAAAATTAAACTAAAGAATCAAATATTAAAAGTTCGCCGCTAAGATCACATAAGGTGAGCTTAGTCATTGTAACATGTTTTAAGCTGCCAAAGGTTTAAACAACCCGAAGACATAATGTTAACATTACAGTAATGTATTTGTTTTGCTGGTGGAGAATTTTGCATATTTAAATTAGGCTGCTGGCGCTGTGGGAATGATAGGCTTCATTTTGTATGACCTTAGACGGGAACTCAACTCATCTAATGCATTCCAATTAGTTTGACAGACAATTTATATAACAGAAAGGAATGGGATTTAGAAGAGTGGAGAATCCTAAGCACTCTAACATGAGGCATACTAACATTGAATGGAACTGTTTGAAATTAAGAATGAGTCTGCAACTTTCAATATTATGGCATTTAAAATGTTGCCAGTTTATCTCTCTCTTTTTTAATATTTGAAAAATATGTGTGTTTTTTTATTTTCAAAACATGAAGAACATTGCAGCTCACATACAGTTAAATAAACTTTCATTTTAAATTCACATAAAATATTCCTTAGTACACCAAAATTGCATGCAGATAATGTTGTGGCTAAGCCTTTAAAACTCTTTATGTTTAGAGAGAGGAAAGTGTAGGCCAAATACAGTACCAGTATAGTGGAAAGGGGAGCATGGGCCAGCCTGCACATAGCACTGAGGTAGATGTGGTCACAGACACAGTGGGCCGCATTCACAAATCCGTTTTTGCGTGGGGTTGCGTGTGTATTTTTAGGAACGGATTAACTGCGCATGCGTAGTAACTTTTTCCACGCTAATTACGTAGTATTTCCGCATGAAATACTTTAGGCATGTACTTGTGAATCGCACTTAGGGACATACGTACGGAGGGGCGTGGTTTTTTTAATGTTTTTTTAGAAGTTACGTGAAAGTGGGCGGGGGCATTTAAATGGGCATTTGAGGGTGCGGTTAGATAAATACGCATGTACGTGAGTAATATAAACGTGTAAGTACACATGTAGAGATAAGGGTGCCCTATGGAGGCGTAAGTCACTGAAAACTCCTCAGGAGTGTCATGGGTGTTGCCTTGCTATGTGTGTGCGTAATAAATACTTTTTTTATAGCACTATTTAGAAGCAGCAAAAAAAATATTTTAGGTTTCAGGGGCAAGATATCATTTCATTTTGTTACCTTCTCCGCCCATTCCTTGCAAGCTTTATATACTATGTGGCAAACATTGGCTGACTCTGGTAAGTACCAATGTGACCTTAGGTTACATCTGCATTATGCTTCTGTGGGATTCTCTCCCAGAAGCTTCAACAGATGTGAGGCAAAGCCTGCTGACAGCAAGTCTGTATGACTGAAATGATAGAATTTCAAGCAAACAGGCTCATCAATAATTTGCCACCCAGCAATACTTACGGTATAATCGCCAACAGACAACTGATAAGACAATATGATTAAAATTCCAGCATTTTAGTCATATGAACTTAAAGGACAGCCCTTGCAGTATTATACATAGTTAAATGAACCTGTATACTGTACCTGACATGTGTATATTTGACATGTGTTTTTCTCTTTTCAAAATGCAAGCGCAGCATGTTTGGAATATTTGGAAAGCATTGCTGAGTCTTGTAGTAATATCAGCGTCAGCATGTTAAGCCTTCTAAGCAGGCTGCGCTGTATCCGGTTCCCAAAAAAAAAAAAAACCAAATACATGTACATACATGTGTACCAAAAATATACATTTACAATGCATAATATTGCCTCCTACTCTGTAAAATTACCTCAGGTGGGCACCCTGTTTTTTACTAAATGTATTTTAAACTAATGTGTGTTGCATAAAGTAAATAAAATGATTTCACGCTAATCGTTTAGCTGTCATAATTCTTGGGAATAGTTGCTTGTAGTTTCTTCTTTCTTTGCAGATAATCTTCTCCAGTGGCTTGAAGAATCTTGTCTTGTTGCTTGAAGATGATGATCCGGTCCTTCCTTCTACTCTTCGGCCTCTTCTGACACTTGCCCCGTCGACAGGCCTCTTCTTCGGCGCCACTACTAATGACCATTCGGACACTAGAGGGCATCCTTTTATAGAAATTATGACGTAATAAACACTAGAGCGCTCACTAGAGCCCCCTAA
>WWET01011938.1:0-12758 GCA_011038615.1 Limnodynastes dumerilii
TTCACATCTAATCCCCTCTGTCCCTCTTCACACATGATCCCCTCTGTCCCTCTTCACATCTGATCTCCTCTGTCCCTCTTCACAACTGATCCCCTCTTCACATCTAATCCCCTCTGTCTCTGTTCACATCTGACGCCCTCTGTCCCTCTTCAAATCTGATCCCCTCTGTTCCTCTTCACACCTGATTCCCTCTGTTCCTCTTCACATCTGATCCCCTCTGTTCCTCTTTACACCTGATCTCCATGTTCCTCTTCACACCTGATCCCCTCTGTTCCTCTTCACATCTCATTTCCTCTGTCCCTCTTCACATCTGACCCGCTCTGTCCCTCTTCACACCTGATCCCCTCTGTCCCTCTTCACACCTGATACCCTCTGCCCCTCTGTCCCTCTTCACATCTGACCCCGTCTGTCCCTCTTCACATCTGATTCCCTCTGTTCCTCTTCACACCTGATTCCCTCTGTTCCTCTTCACACCTGATCCCCTCTGTTCCTCTTCACACCTGATCCCCTCTGTTCCTCTTCACACCTGATCCCCTCTGTTCCTCTTCACATCTGATCCACTCTGCTTCTCTTGACATCTGATCCCCTCTGTACCTCTACACACCTAATCCCCTCTGTTTCTCTTCACACCTGATCACCTCTGTCCATCTTCACACCTGATAACCTCTATTCCTCTTCACATCTAATCCCCTCTGCTTCTCTTGACATAGGATCCCCTCTGCCCCCCCCCTGACCCCCTCTTCACATCTAATCCCCTCTGTCCCTCTTCACATCTGACCCCCTCTGTCCCTCTTCACATCTAATCCCCTCTGTCCCTCTTCACATCTGATCCTCTCTTCCTTCTTCACATCTGATCCCCTCTGTCCCTCTTCACATCTGATCTCCTCTGTTCCTCTTCACACCTGATCACCTCTGTCCCTCTTCACACCTGATAACCTCTATTCCTCTTCACATCTAATCCCCTCTGTCCCTCTTCACACCTTACCCCCTCTGTTCCTCTTCACATCTGTTCTCCTCTGCTTCTCTTCACACCTGATCCCCTCTGTTCCTCTTCACACCTGATCCCCTCTGTTCCTCTTTACACCTGATCCCCTCTGTTCCTCTTCACACCTGACCCCCTCTGTCCCTCTTTACATCTGATCCCCTCTGTCCCTCTTCACATCTGACCCCCTTTGTCCCTCTTTACATCTGATTCCCTCTGTTCCTCTTTACACCTGATCCCCTCTGTTCCTCTTCACACCTGATACCCTCTGCTTCTCTTGACATCTGATCCCCTCTGTACCTCTACACAACTAATCCCCTCTATTCCTCTTCACACCTGATCACCTCTGCTTCTCTTGACATAGGATCCCCTCTGTCCCTCTTCACATCTGATCTCCTCTGTCCCTCTTCACATCTGATCCCCTCTTCACCTCTTCTCCCCTCTGCCCCTCTTCACCTCTGCCTCTTTACACCTGATCCCCTCTGTTCCTCTTCACACCTGATACCCTCTGCTTCTCTTGACATCTGATCCCCTCTGTACCTCTACACACCTAATCCCCTCTGTTTCTCTTCACACCTGATCCCCTCTGTTCCTCTTCACACCTGATAACCTCTGTCCCTCTTCACATCTGACCCCCTTTGTCCCTCTTTACATCTGATTCCCTCTGTTCCTCTTTACACCTGATCCCCTCTGTTCCTCTTCACACCTGATACCCTCTGCTTCTCTTGACATCTGATCCCCTCTGTACCTCTACACACCTAATCCCCTCTGTTCCTCTTCACACCTGATCACCTCCGTCCCTCTTTACACCTGATAACCTCTATTCCTCTTCACATCTAATCCCTTCTGCTTCTCTTGACATAGGATCCCCTCTGTCCCTCTTCACATCTGACCCCGTCTGTCCCTCTTCACATCTGATTCCCTCTGTTCCTCTTTACACCTGATCCCCTCTGTTCCTCTTCACACCTGATACCCTCTGTTCCTCTTCACACCTGATACCCTCTGCTTCTCTTGACATCTGATCCCCTCTGTACCTCTACACACCTAATCCCCTCTGTTCCTCTTCACACCTGATCACCTCCGTCCCTCTTTACACCTGATAACCTCTATTCCTCTTCACATCTAATCCCTTCTGCTTCTCTTGACATAGGATCCCCTCTGTCCCTCTTCACATCTGATCTCCTCTGTCCCTCTTCACATCTGATCCCCTCTTCACATCTAATCCCCTCTGTCCCTCTTCACATCTGACCCCCTTTGTCCCTCTTCACATCTGATTCCCTCTGTCCCTCTTTACATCTAATCCCCTCTGTCCCTCTTCACATCTGACCCCCTTTGTCCCTCTTCACACCTGACCCCCTCTGTCCCTCTTTACATCTGATCCCCTCTGTCCCTCTTCACACCTGATCCCCTCTGTCCCTCTTCACACCTGATCCCCTCTGCCCCTCTTCACATCTAATCCCCTCTGTCCCTCTTCACATCTGACCCTCTTTGTCCCTCTTCACATCTGATTCCCTCTGTTCCTCTTCACACCTGATCCCCTCTGTTCCTCTTCACACCTGATACCCTCTGATTCTCTTGACATCTGATCCCCTCTGTACCTCTACACACCTAATCCCCTCTGTTCCTCTTCACACCTGATCACCTCCGTCAATCTTCACACCTGATAACCTCTATTCCTCTTCACATCTAATCCCCTCTGCTTCTCTTGACATAGGATCCCCTCTGTACCTCTTCACATCTGATCTCCTCTGTCCCTCTTCACATCTGATCCCCTCTTCACATCTAATCCCCTCTTCCCCTCTTCACATCTGACCCCCTCTGTTCCTCTTCACATCTGATTCCCTCTGTTCCTCTTCACACCTGATGCCCTCTGTCCCTCTTCACACCTGATCCCCTCTGTCCCTCTTCACACCTGATCTCCTCAGTCCCTCTTCACATCTAAACACCCCTTCACATCTAATCCCCTCTGTCCCTCTTCACATCTGACCCCCTCTGTCCCTCTTCACATCTGACCCCCTCTGTCCCTCTTCACATCTAATCCCCTTTGTCCCTCTTCACATCTAATCCCCTCTGTCCCTCTTCACATCTAATCCCCTCTGTCCCTCTTCACATCTAATCCCCTCTGTCCCTCTTCACATCTGATCCCCTCTGTCCCTCTTCACATCTGATCCCCTCTGTCCCTCTTCACATCTGATCACCTCTGTCCCTCTTCACACCTGATAACCTCTATTCCTCTTCACATCTAATCCCCTCTGTCCCTCTTCACACCTGATCCCCTCTGTCCCCCTCTGTTCCTCTTCACACATTGCCCCCTCTGTTCCTCTTCACATCAGATCTCCTCTGCTTCTCTTCACACCTGATCCCCTCTGTTCCTCTTCACACCTGATCCCCTCTGCTTCTCTTCACACCTGATCCCCTCTGTTCCTCTTCACACCTGATCCACTCTGTTCCTCTTCACACCCGATTCCCTCTGTCCCTCTTCACATCTGACCCCCTCTGTCCCTCTTCACATCTGACCCCCTCTGTTCCTCTTTACATCTGATCCCCTCTGTCCCTCTTCACATCTGAACCCCTCTGTCCCTCTTCACACCTGATCCCCTCTGTCCCTCTTCACACCTGATCCCCTTTGCCCCTCTTCTCATCTAATCCCCTCTGTCCCTCTTCACATCTGACCCCCTCTGTCCCTCTTCACATCTAATCCCCTCTGTCCCTCTTCACATCTGATCCCTTCTGTCCCTCTTCACATCTGATCCTCTCTTCCCTCTTCACATCTGATCCCCTCTGTCCCTCTTCACATCTGATCCCCTCTGTCCCTCTTCACACCTGATCACCTCTGCCCCTTTTCACACCTGATAACCTCTATTCCTCTTCACATCTAATCCCCTCTGTTCCTCTTCACACCTGATCCCCTCTGTTCCTCTTCACACCTGATCCCCTCTGTCCCTCTTAACATCTGATCTCCTCTGTCCCTCTTCTCATCTGATCCCCTCTTCACATCTAATTCCCTCTGTCCCTCTTCACATCTGACCCCCTCTATCCCTCTTCACATCTGATCCCCTCTGTTCCTCTTCACACCTGATCCCCTCTGTTCCTCTTCACACCTGATCCCCTCTGTCCCCCTTCACATCTGATCCTCTCTTCCCTCTTCACATCTGATCCCCTCTGTTCCTCTTTACATCTGATCCTCTCTTCCCTCTTCACACCTGATCCCCTCTGTTCCTCTTCACACCTGATCCCCTCTGTTCCTCTTCACACCTGATCACCTCTGTCCCTCTTCACACCTGATCTCCTCTGTCCCTCTTCACACCTGAACCCCTCTGTACCTCTTCACACCTGATCCCCTCTCTCACTCTTCATATCTGATCCCCTCTGTTCCTCTTCACATCTGATCCCCTCTGTCCCTCTTCACATCTAATCCCCTCTGTCGCTCTTCAGATGTGATCCCCTCTGTTCCCCCTCACATCTGATCCCCTTTGTCCCTCTTCACATGTGATAACCTCTGTCCCTCTTCACATCTAATCCCCTCTGCTTCTCTTCACACCTGATGCCCTCTGTCCCTCTTCACATCTGATCTCCTCTGTCCCTCTTCACATCTGATCCCCTCTGTCCCTCTTCACATCTGATCCTCTCTTCCCTCTTCACCTTCCTGGGCAGAAAATCTTTTGGTGTCTGAGTTTCCCCGATGCTTCCTGCCTCCCGCTGGGTCGGCATCTGCCTCTATTCCATTATTTTCATCTGAATATCTGACTTTAAGAAGCAATTAGTGGATGGGATTTAAGGACTCATTTATATACCATTTTATTCATTTTAATTAGATTTTAAATGTTTAGTTTGTTAATAAATGACTCTTTTTTTTAACCACTGTTTATCTCTCATATATACATCGGGGGACCTTCCCCTTCCTATATATACATCAGGGGACCTTCTAATTATTGGGAACTAAAAAATATAAAAATATTGATATCTGATTTTTTATCTATTTTATATTTTGGTGGAGAATCTCCATTTTTTATTCACTTATTGATTTATTGATTGTTCAGACTAATATTCTTAATTTGTTTAGTAGTCGCTGTTTACGGTGACCTATTGCGTCCTAATTACTTTATTTATTTTATTTATTTTTTAGTATTTTTACACTGATTTTTTTTATAAATATTTGTGTGTCTCTATAGGAGGTGTAGGGGCTCCCCCTTTTTGGGATATATAGCATATCATTACAAGGTTCCACCTGTATTTATATTTATTTATTTTCCCATTGGAAATCCTTCATTTAATTTAGAGGATTGAATCTTTCCTCCTCTACCTCGTGAAGGATGGAAGGACGGGGTACACCGGCGCCTGCAACACTCACAACCCCCATCTTCTTGTTGCTGTATTTCTTTTAAGGATTGGGTGACCCTTTGGTTTGTGTCTAAGGCAGCAGGTGGTCATTGGAAGTGCAGCTTATTCCCTAATCTTCATTTTCCTTGATATTTATGGCAATTTATGAAATATTTTTGTATTCTATGGAAATCGCTTTTTCCACGACGCTGCGCCCCGCTCCTTACTCACCTGACAGCGGGTCACAGCGCACGTCCACGCGGCTCCCCGTCTCCTGCACAGCCTGGGTCAGCTCCCGGCGGCGTCTGTCAGCTCTCAGAGCTGGATGGGCGCCGCCATCTTGTGAGGCTGCGTCAGATGGTCACTATGGCAACGCAGCCGCGGGCCAATCAATCAGCGGGGCGGTCCCGTGCTCCGGGAACAGTAATGTATAATATATAGTAATGTATAATACACAGTAATGTATAATATATAGTAATGTATAATACACAGTAATGTATAATATATAGTAATGTATAATACACAGTAATGTATAATATATAGTAATGTATAATACACAGTAATGTATAATATATAGTAATGTATAATACACAGTAATGTATAATATATAGTAATGTATAATACACAGTAATGTATAATATATAGTAATGTATAATACACAGTAATGTATAATATATAGTAATGTATAATACACAGTAATGTATAATATATAGTAATGTATAATACACAGTAATGTATAATATATAGTAATGTATAATACACAGTAATGTATAATATATAGTAATGTATAATACACAGTAATGTATAATATATAGTAATGTATAATACACAGTAATGTATAATATATAGTAATGTATAATACACAGTAATGTATAATACACAGTAATGTATAATACACAGTAATGTATAATACACAGTAATGTATAATACACAGTAATGTATAATACACAGTAATGTATAATACACAGTAATGTATAATACACAGTAATGTATAATACACAGTAATGTATAATACACAGTAATGTATAATACACAGTAATGTATAATACACAGTAATGTATAATACACAGTAATGTATAATACACAGTAATGTATAATACACAGTAATGTATTCTGCCGTTATGGATGTGACATTGCACAGTACATGGAATATCTGACTTATGGCATCATGTTGATTATGCAGATTAAGCAGCTGCGCAATGCTGGGTGTATCGTGGGATGATTTGTAGAGGACGGTGTTGTGGTCGGATCTTCGCCCCCATCCTTATAGTCATCATCTGGAGCCTCTACTACAGCATCTGTGATCTAGAGAAACGAAGAAATCATAAGGAATCAACATAAAGCTTCTGTCATATGGTCATATAGTTACAATCTTATAGATACAGTCATATAAATACAGTTATTTAGATACAATCATATAGATACAGTCATTTAGTTACAGTCATAGAGTTACAACCATATAGCAACAGTCATACAGTTACGTTCAAATGGTTATAGCCGTATAACTTGAATCATATAGTTACAGTCATATAGTTACAGTCATATAGTTAGTCATATAGTTACAGTCATATAGTTAGTCATATAGATACAGTCATATAATTACAGTCATATAGATACAGTCATATAGTTACAGTCATATAGTTACAGTATATAGTTACAGTTATATCGTTTCAGTCATATAGTTAGTCATATAGTTACAGTTATAGAGCTACAGTCTTATAGATACAGTTATATAGTTACAGTTATATAGTTTCAGTCATATAGTTAGTCATATAGTTACAGTATATAGTTACAGTTATATAGTTTCAGTCATATAGTTAGTCATATAGTTAGTCATATAGTTAGTCATATAGTTAGTCATATAGTTAGTCATATAGTTACAGTTATAGAGCTACAGTCTTATAGATACAGTTATATAGTTACAGTTATATAGTTACAGTCATATAGTTACAGTTATATTGTTAGTTACAGTTATAGATACAGTCATATAAATACAGTATATAGTTACAGTTATATAGTTAGTTACAGTCATATAGATACAGTCATATAGATACAGTATATAGTTACAGTCATATAGTTACAGTTATATAGTTAGTTAAAGTTATATAGTTACAGTTATATTGTTAGTTACAATTATATAGATACAGTTATATAGATACAGTCATATAGATACAGTATATAGTTACAGTCATATAGTTACAGTTATATTGTTAGTTACAGTTATAGATACAGTTATATAGATACAGTCATATAGATACAGTATATAGTTACAGTCATATAGTTACAGTTATATTGTTAGTTACAGTTATAGATACAGTTATATAGATACAGTCATATAGATACAGTATATAGTTACAGTCATATAGTTACAGTTATATTGTTAGTTACAGTTATAGATACAGTTATATAGATACAGTCATATAGATACAGTATATAGTTACAGTCATATAGTTACAGTTATATTGTTAGTTACAGTTATAGATACAGTTATATAGATACAGTCATATAGATACAGTATATAGTTACAGTCATATAGTTACAGTTATATTGTTAGTTACAGTTATAGATACAGTTATATAGATACAGTCATATAGATACAGTATATAGTTACAGTCATATAGTTACAGTTATATTGTTAGTTACAGTTATAGATACAGTTATATAGATACAGTCATATAGATACAGTATATAGTTACAGTCATATAGTTACAGTTATATTGTTAGTTACAGTTATAGATACAGTTATATAGATACAGTCATATAGATACAGTATATAGTTACAGTCATATAGTTACAGTTATATATACATTTTCACCTGCAACCTTATCCTGATCTTGACGTACGCTGGTGATGCGTTGGAATCTGGATAGGGTGCACAGGCATTACATTTATGTTATGTAGTAACGTAGCCTAGTGTGCAACACAATTGTGTTCATATCTAGATCAGCCCCACTTATTTTATTATTATTATCGTTTATTTATAAGGTGCCATAAGGTGTCCGCAGCGCCGTACAAAATACAGTACAGACATACAGGGTAGGGATGGACAGCATAGTATATATTAAATACAATATGACTATAAAAATATCACAGAAAAACAAAGCAAGGACAGAACACAAGGCAAAATGAGGTGTCAAGCTTGGAAGATCAGTTAGCAGAGGATAGAGCGCAGTGAGCGGTTGAGAGGGAGCCACCAGGTGGGGATTGGGTAAAGGGTAGCAGAGGGGGACAAAAGGTTAATTACAGTCATATAGTTACAGTCATATAGTTACAGTTATAGAGCTACAGTCTTATAGTTACAGTCATATAGATGCAGTTATATAGTTACAGTTATATAGTTACAGTTATAGAGCTATAGTTATATAGTTACAGTCATATAGATACAGTATATAGTTACAGTTATATAGTTACATTTATATAGTTAGTTACAGTTGTATAGTTACAGTTACATAGTTTGTTACAGTTATATAGTTACAGATATATAGTTAGTTACAGTTATATTATTATTATTGTTTATTTATAAGGCACCACATGATGTCCGCAGCGCAGTAGAAAATACAGCAAAATACATCACAGACATACAGGGTAGGGATGGTCAGCATAGTATATATTAAAAACAATATGACTGTAAAAATATCACAGAAAAACAATAAAGTGAAGCAAGCACAGAACACAAGGCAAAATGCAAGGTGTCAAGCTTGGAAGATCAGTTACCAGAGGATAGAGCGCAGTGAGAGGTTGAGAGGGAGCCACCAGGTGGGTATAGGGTAAAGGGTAGCAGAGAGGGACAAGAGGGTACAAAGTGAAGAGGGAGTGGTGAAGGAAGGAACAACACTAGGATGGAGGGCCCTGCTCACGCGAGCTAACTAAGTGGGAGGGAAGAACTTACAGAAGACATGAGGAAGGGGAAGGAAGTGGACTGCTGGTGTGAGCGGAGGAGAGTGGGAAAGAAGAGAAGGGATAAATGAAGGATGCAGTGTGGAAGTTAAGTGGAGAAGGGGTAGGCTAGTCGGAACAGGTGCGTTTTGAGTGAACGCTTGAAGACCTGCAATATGGGGGAGATTCTGATTGAAGAAGGTCATTCCAGTGCAGAGGTGCAGCACGGGAGAAGTCCTGGATACGGGCGTGAGATGTGGTGATCAGTAAAGAGGTCAGACAGTGCTGGTTAGCAGAATGGAGAGGGGACGGGAAGGGGTGTGCATGTTGATGAGGGAAGAGAGGTAGGGAGCAGTGGATGAGGAGATGGCCTTAAAGGTGAGGGTAAGGAGTTTAAAGAGAGGTCTGAAGTGGACAGGAAGCCAGTGGAGGTTTTGACATAAAGGAGATGCCGAGGTAGAGCGGCGTGAGAGGAAGATGAGCCTGGAAGCAACATTGAGTAAAGATTGAAGGGGGGCAAGACGGGTGAGCAGGAGACCTATGAGGAGGAGGTTACAGTAGTTGAGGTGTGATATGATTAAAGAGCGGATGAGGGTTTTAGTAGCTTTATTGGTGAGGAAGGGATGGATGCATGCAATGTTGCAGAGGTGGAAATGACAAGAATGAGAGAGGGTGGATGTGTGGTATAAAGGAAAGTGAGGAGTCAAAGATGACACCTAGGCAGTGAAATTGAGGGGATGAGGAGAAATACAATAATTTCCGTTTTGTCCATATTCAGCTTGAGGAAGCGTTTGGCATCCATGTGGATAGGGATGCAAGGCACTCGTAAATCTTAGACAGAATAGAGGGGTTGAGGTCTGGGGAGGAGAGGTAGATTTGAGTGTCATCAGCATAGAGGTGGTAGTTGAAACCAAAGGTGTTGATGAGGTTACCCAATGAGGAGGTGTAGAGGGAGAAGAGGAGCGGGCCAAGGACAGAGCCCTGGGGGACAAGAAGAGGAGCGGGCCAAGGAAAGAGCCCTGGGGGACACCAACAGGGAGCGGAGAGGGATGGGAAGATGAGCTAGGGGTGGAAACAGAATGTGCGGTCAGAGAGATAGGAGGAGAACCAGGAGAGAGCAGTGTCAGTGACACCAAAAGAGCGGAGGGTTTGAAGAAGAGGATGGTCAATGGTGTCAAAAGCAGCTGACAGATCAAGAAGGAGGAAGATGGAGTAGTGGCCCTTGGATTTGGCAGATAACAGATCATTGGTTACTTTGGTAAGGGCAAAGGGCATTCTTAGTGGAATGATGGGGCCGGAAACCAGATTGGAGGGGGTCCAATACAATAGGAGTGGTAGGTATATTAATATAAAAAATAGAAATAAAACAGTAATAATAATGATAAAATAATAATGAAAAGTAGAAAAGTCTGGATGTAAATATGCAGTTACAACACTGACTAAGATATGTATAAGATAAATAGATAAGATATAAGTTAAAGTAATGTGAATAAACTAGTAATGATATAATAATAAGATAAAAATAATAATGACTAATAGTAGTGTTGGTATTTGTGCACCTGTTTCTGTGTTCTAACTCACCTGATTCTGTTTTAAACCCACATATGTCTGCAAGCTGTTTCACTTAGGGTGCAAGCAACTGCAATGAGCCTGTGCTAATAGATTGGAAAGCATTCTATACCTAAGATGAGTAAACTTCTGAAGATTTCACTAGTGGGCTTTACCTCTTACTCAATTTACAGTCTAGGAATTCTCATCCACACCTGCACTTTTGAGACAGTCTATGTGTTTGAATAGGAAAACGTAAGCTAGCCCCTGTCTGCTGAAAAAGGCAGGATAGAGAAGTCCAAGACTAGTGGATCCCTTTGCATCTTCTGTTTGGTGATCTGATTACACAGAAATTTCAAGTCTGCATCCAGTCCTAAATTAAATTGGGAATCCTTTATTCTGTTGTCAGGTCTGGTAACATAAAATAAAACCTAGGGAAGGGCAAACTAAATTCTGAGCCCTTACCACTTTGAAGGTGCAGAGAGGGTGGGTGGCTCTGATTTTGCAATTTTCAACAGAACACGCATAGGATTAAGCTCGTGGTGCGGGGGTTCAATTTGAGCCATTTCAATGAGTGTTATGCCCAAAGACCATATATCAGCTTTGTAGTCATAGGGAGCATCCTTCATAGTCTCACACATCACCACCTCAGGGGCCATCCTGGAAGGAGAAGATAAGGTTTTATTACAAACATGAGTTTTCATTGCTATATATACACCATGACCTGCTATACTGCCATAATAGGGCAATAAAAAGAGAACATAACTGTGTCAATGGAAAGCATGTTGATGAAAAACATTCCTCTTACATCTGGATATCAATATTCTGTAATGCACAGAACAAAACAACTGTGACATTCAGCATTCCTGGCTTAAAGCAGCAATCACTCCCCATACTATGCAAGCTCTTGGAGAAGGTTCTCCTTCCCTTTCAGCTCAGTTGTATAGTTACAGTTGTATAGTTACAGTTGTATAGTTACAGTTGTATAGTTACAGTTATAGAGCTACAGTATTATAGTTACAGTGGGGGGTTTGAAGAGGGCCGTGAACTCTGAACCCAGAGCTGTTATCTCACTACAGTACTAAGCCCTCAGCGACTATCGTTTATTAACAGCTTCTGTTCAGAGCGTCTGCACGTGCGCAGTTTAATCACTGTTCTACGTATACAGAGAACGAAGGCTGACCTGCGCATGCACCAGATGAAAGAAAGGGCCCCGCATAGGAAGCATTCCATTTTATCTCATGCATCCATTATATACTCTGGGTGATTGTATTGGTTCTCTTTCTTCATCATCTTCCTGATTCTAATCACAATGACCCCTTTACCCTCCACTATTATCTATTGTCCCTCCATAACTGTGTCCACTGTAAGTGTCATGTGACTCCTCCAGCTACACTCTGATTGGTTACACAGGTGGAGAGGAATCTGGGCAGTCCTGAGAGTGATCCTGGTTCTGATCAGATGCAGAGAGAGTCCAGTGGTGACAATGACAGGGAGTATAGGGGACAGAGCAATGAAATGACTCCCTGTTACAGAGACAATGCAGGTCCCACTACTGTCTATAATGAAGTCATTACCGATCTGTTTGTGCTGCTGATGTTATGTTCCTCTTCCAGCGCTTCTGCCTCTACTGGAGCTCCGGGAGTCGGGGCTGAGAATATTATGGTCATATGGAGATATAGAAAGTAAATTAATAGGAGATTCATCTGTGCCTTTTCCTGTATCCCGGATCTGTGTGATGCAGCCATAGACCGGTAAGGTGACTCTGGTGTTATGTCTCTACTGTGATTCTTACAGTTATGTTTATTCATTCCATTAAGAAAGCAGATTACATGGGCCAGTGAAGCAGCAGAGACACTCCTTCTAATGGATCTATAAGGAGTTCCCTCACAATGAAATTCTGTCTCCTATGTACACATCTCCTCCCCCCTATGTCCTCATCTTCTATCTCCACATCTCCTCCCCTCCTATGTCCTCATCTTCTATCTCCAAATCTCCTCCCCTCCTATGTCCTCATCTTCTATATCCACAT
>WWET01011946.1:0-12735 GCA_011038615.1 Limnodynastes dumerilii
CCCGCTGTCTCCCTTGTTCTTTAACTTGGCTCTGGACCCCCTGTTGAGGCTACTCCAGCAGAATATTAAATTTCAGGGAATCCGAATGGGCACACAAGAGGTTAAGATTACGGCATTCGCAGACGATTTGCTCCTTTACGTTTCGCAACCGGATTTATCTCTACCCACAATATTAGCTATAATTAAAAAATTTGGCCTTATTTCAGGGTTTACCATTAACCAGGACAAGTCGATTGCCATGATGTTGGGCATGAAGACGATACCCCCTTGGTGTTACAGATATAAGCTTCAGTGGGTGTCAAGGGCAATAAAATATTTGGGGGTACAAATTCCCAATGACATAGCAAGTATATATCATTTGAATGTATCTCCAATACTCTCCAAAATAGAAATGGAAATCAAAGGTTGGGAGGGCTTGCCTCTTTCCTATCTGGGCCGAGCTGCACTCATTAAAATGGTCAGTTTCCCCAAGGTACTGTATCCTTAACAAGTTCTACCAATCACATTGAAAAGAAAGGATGAAAAACACCTTAATGCTTTGTACCGGAAATTTATCTGGAGGGGTAAACCTTCTAGAATAAGTCTGTTTAAGCTACAACAGAACATTGAGGCGGGTGGTATTAATTTCCCGAACCTTAGACAATACAGCTACGCCAACAACCTTAGAATTATAAAAGACTGGTTAAACAACACCAATACCTACACTACCTTGGGGATAGACCAGTCATTTATCCCGGGCATAAACCTCACAAACTTTCTGCACATGACCCAAGCAGACATGTCCGGGGAGATGTTGGGGAACCCTTTATTAATGGCGGCGTGGTCCACTTGGAAGGCGGTTCGTAAAAGAAGTAAACTTCACTTTAAGTCGTCCCTTTTTCTTACCTTGTTAGAGAACCCGCTTTTCCAGGGGGGCCAGGCTGCTTACCCATTTAACCAGTGGAAAACCAGAGGCATTAGAAACCTGTTTGCCTTGGTTAACACACGACAACAATCACCTTTAACGGTTGCAGAGTTCATGCTTAAATACAACATCCCAGCAACACAGTCCTTTTTCGCATACCAGGCAATCCATTTTATGAAACAAGTGACAAACTCTTTTTCTTCTGCCGATTGGCATAATGAACTAGATGTGGCATTACTCAGACCGTCGAGTGGCAGGGGAGCTATTTCAGCGAATTATAAACTCTTAAATAGAGGTATCTCCGCACTTCACGTGACAGAGACCCATGCCTGGTCAGATTATTTCCCAGACTTGACTTCAGAGGAATTAAGTAGAGGGCTAATCCACTCATGTAAAATGCTCCCAGTGAGTACCTACAAGGAAATGTTTCTCAACATATTCCACAGAGGCTACCTGTCACCTCACCGTAGATTTTGTATGGGTTTGACAGACTCCAGTACATGTCACAAATGCCATGCACCTGAGGCCTCCTTATATCACTGTTTCTGGGAGTGTCCCCTTATTAAACATTTCTGGCAACAAGTACAGCTCTATACATACAATCATTTGCTGGAATATGCCCCCTTGACACCTCTCTGGGCCATATTAGGTATACCTGACACATCTCTTAAATTTACCAAAGGTGGTAGAAAATTACTGGCAATAGTGTCAGCAGTGGCAAAAAAATGTATTTTACAACAGTGGATACATAGTACTCCCCCGTCACTGCTAATGTTTCATCAAAAACTATTCCAAGTTTTTCGCATGGATTGGCTGGAAGCGTCGATGCATGTAAGGAAAAGCACGGAAAAGTTATTTGGAGTTTGGGAGAGTTTTATTGAAACCTTACCGGATAGGACAAAAAATTGTATTTATCATTGTTTCCGTAATTCATACTGGTATGAATTGAGGATGTTTGAAAATGACCCGCCTATAGTGTTGCGAGATGGATCTATGCCTAAGCCACCATAATCCCACATCATTCTGCCCCCGCAATTCCTTCTATAGTAGTGTGGGACACATATTCCTGCCTTTCCTCAGGCCAAAGTTTCATGAGCGTGGACTATGTTTGAGTATGCTGTGGTCATGTATCATGCCTTGTGTGTACTGAGATATTGTTATTACAAATGTACTATTTATGATCTTGTATTCCTGCATTGTACATATTGCAATTCATGTTTTATTTTTGTTGTAACTCCAATAAAAAGAGTTTTAAAAAAAAAAAGACAGCCCGCAGGGAACCACCAAAAAAAATTGATTGATGAATGGGTGGCTAGAACGGTAAGTACTATTTACGACTGTGTGTAATGAAATAGGACCATGATAGAGAGCTGTAATGAAGTAATGAAATCTGGTCTCATATAACTCTTGGACCACAGAATTGAATAGAAAGGATAGGTAATCAGGTGAAATAATCTACTGAGAATGAATGGTGTAAACAACTCCGTCTCGTGAATAAGTGCCTGTAACCAAATCACGCTGATGTTAAATAGTTCACTTGTCCGCTACTGCAAGATGGGCTAATATAATGTGCATGTGCAGTAATTTTGTAACGCAATCTATGTTACTTCTTGCAACGTAGATTGCATATACGCGGTCTTAAAGTGGTTCGAGCAGAACTCAGCAGTGTGATGAAGGATGAAAAACAATAGTCTATGTCCACAATGATAAAGCTTATCGGACTTCTCGTGGCCAAATGGCTGTATAATATACCCGACAGGTATAACTCACAGGCCGGGCGTCCCCGGAGTGTAAGAGCTGCAGTATTCAGGATAATCTCCGTCAGTGGTGATGGTGGGCAAATAAAAATAGCATCTCTAGCAATGTGTTTTGTCCCTGCTTGGGACTTTTTCAAGCATTGGAAGTCGCAATGAGAATTGTACACTTAGGAAATTGCAAGGGAGATTGGTCAAGCTGAAGCTTGCAGCTGACATTGCAAATGTCATGCAGCAGACCCAGCGCCGGTCTGTAAACGGACCACGCCAGACAAAAGGCACGGAGTCTAATTGCAAGCCTGGTGTTCAGCAGAGTCCCTGATGATGGGGATGATTCTGGCTGCAAGTTCTGGAAAAGCACACAGAGATGGTGGGCTGGAAATGAGGGTTGCAGGAGGCAGAACAGGAATTACCACTGAGACAAGGAACAATGTAGAATAACAGAACACTGCAGACACAAACACAAGAGGCACAAGAAGGAACTAGAATGCAGGATCTGAAGACTGGAGTCAGAAACTGGAACCACTGAGCCAAAAGAAATGAGAGAATTTAGGATATTAACCCTTACAATCAATTAAATATTGTAGACCTCCCCTGGATCCCTGGAAATGAGAATCTGACTGACCTCATATTTAGATTTGTCTTGCACAAGAACAAACGGTGTGTCACAAACACAGGTCTTACCATGTGAGAGGCTGCCTGTTGGTGGCACTTTCTAGCCGTGCCCATTTCTATCCATCAAGGAGGTGCCACTCTCAATAGTGGCAGCATCCCATTCATCCTCCTGCACTGCCCCTGTGCATTGATCCTGGCGCCAAGCAATGGCATCCTTCAGCGCATAGGCACCGCCATATTGGATGGTGTCATCTGATCTATTTAGCCTATTGGATCCTTTCTACCAATGTCATATGATCTGACCCTCTTATCCTGGCTAAGGGCTCTTTATTTTAAAGCTGGAGCACTGTCTGAACAGGGCCAGAACAACTTGGTCATTCAAGGTGCATGGTTCATTGAAGGAGGCGTCTCTAGTCCAAGTCTAGCATGCTCCAGTCCAGTTCAGTCTGGTTTAGTCAAAGTTCAAGTCCAGCCTCTTCCAGTCCAGTGAAGTCTGGTCCAGTCCAGCCTGATCCATTCCTATCCATTACAGCATAGCTTATGAGCAGACCCTATATAAAGCCCTCCAGCTTCCGCTATCCTGCTGATCCCTTACAACACCCCTAGGAACACAAAATAGATTAACAATCAAGTCAATACGAGATATAGTGGAAGCTTGTTGAAGTAAGTGAATTTTGATTTAGAAGCAAAACATGGAACACATTTGGAACTCGCATAGCAGGAAGGAACTGAAATGCCACTGGATTAACCATTTCAATGACCTTATCAGGACCAATGAACCGAGATGCCAACTTCAATGTAGATTACGGGTGAACAGCCAGACCTGATTTCAGATGAGTACTGGGGAGAAGGCTTTCTCTTGTAATCTGGCAACTTCTTGGTGAAAATACATGAAATGATTTATTAGTTCTTAGAAATGATAATGTTAATATCTTCACTGTAAATAATTATACCAAGATGAGCTAATCATGTCGAAGAATTATAATTAAAAGTGAAAAAACAACACTACAAAGCAAGATTAATGAATAGCTTTGGGTAACATATAAAAGAAATTATCAGCTCAGTATAACTCCTGGGGAGTACCAGGAATGATATAAGCACATCTTGGTGATAATAACATTTATTGTGGTAATACCAACAATAATGATAAATATGTTATGATGAAATCAAAAAATGTTTAAATCAAAAAATGTTTATGTCTAAATCATGTATCTAAATTGTCAGCAAAAATGGGTCATCTTTTGTAAATGCTAAAATAGTTAATTCTTTTATGGTATAAAAAAAATAAGTATTTAATAGAACTGATATTTATCTATATCTATAACGATATTTATACCCTCTAATAATATAATAGAATAATCTCGGGGCACTTTAAGTAAATTAGGATTAATAGCGTATATATATATATATGAGATAACTAAATTCTTTAATCGTCTAAATATCACTTTACAAATTCATTATAATAACCTTAATGTAGTTAAGCACTGTGTTACTTTTGTAATAAATAATAACGTAATGTAACTTTTCAAAGTATCGAGGATAGGTGGATATAACCACGTGGGTTAACCTTTATGTACGGAGTGCTCTGTAAACAGAGCACACCTCCTGACGAAGTCACGCCATCCTGTGACGAAATGCGTAGAGGCAGGCTGGGAGCAGTAGCCATGTGGATCGGACGCGCTTGAAACAATGAAACTGTGAGATACACTGTATACAGCGGCCTGATTCCATTATACATATGTTTGATTCTCACGAGTTGCGGTACGCAGCTCGTACAACTGTTTTAATTGTTTTGAATAATAAACGTCTTTTACCTGCACTATGGAGCGCCCCCTTTTTGTGCTTTTGCTTTATATATATATATATATATATATACATAGATAACCACAAATATCAGTGGTTGTGACAGGCACACTTACACTTAGTCAACAGATGGGTGCAACGGGTAAAGTTTATATAGAAAAAGTGTTGTGCAGAAACACAAACGCCAGCACTCCAATTCAAATGCAAAAAAGTAGCTTTTACTTGTCAAAATACATTTTCCAGCATCATAAAAACAGCACTGCAGCACCCGAACATCTGGAGCAGCAATAACATGGAAAGATCATAAGTAAGATTCCATAGTGATAGGTCAATACATCATGAGGCATAGCCAATTTCATATATATTTCCAAGCTAGAGGTTGCTTCAGATCCTTTTATGAGGTGATTTATACTGCAGGTTCACAAGGCAAGGGGGATTTTCATAAAAACACTTTTATTTTAAAGATAGAAGATTATGGTTAGTCGCTGGCTAATAGCTAGAGTGCCAGGCCATGTTTTGTTTTTGTGAAAATTCTCCTTGCCTTGTGCACCTGCAGTATAAATTACCTTATAAATTGATCTGAAGCAACATCCATATTGGAAGTGTGTTTTAATACATGGCTGGGATGGCAGCTAAAAGGGGGTACTGTCTCAGAGTGGCTGTTTTGGAGACTTGGGGACCTCTGCAAGCAGTGAGCTCTCAGTTTAGAAAGATATTTGATATGTGACCCACAATTGGGACTCTGATTTTTAGAGTTAGGGCCACATAACAGAGAAGCCTTGTAAGTGGCAGGTGGCTTTTCACATATCTGCAGATATCTGTAACTAATTCTCTCACTTTTATTTTAAAGATAGAAGATTATGGTTAGTCGCTGGGTAATGGCTAGAGTGCCAGGCCATGTTTAAGGTGCTAGTCCAGCCCAAATTTGTTCCGTAGACACAACCGATGTTTCAGGAGTCTGTGCTCCTTGCATCAGGGTTAACAGGCAAAACAATACAAGCAGAACAATTTTCCTCCTTTTTCCATATAAGATGTCCTTTTTATATATTTTCATATTGTTTTATAAATATACATATTTTTTCATATTTAACTTATTTGTTTTTAGGATAGGCATATTACATGCTTATTCATTTCTTTTTGAATAACCATCACTCTATGTTTATGATCTATGTTATATGTTTTATGTTTCTATTTTAGCCCACTGATATCATTTAAATAAACATATATTTTCACTATGTGTGATGTTGTGACGTTTGTCATTTTATGTTGTTATTTCATGTTGCTGTTGTAGCTGCATGTGCAGCATATGTCCTGTCTGTTCATATCCACGCCATTTCCGTCCATTATTCATTCACACAGTTCCACTTTGTGTGATGTTGTGACATTTGTCATTTTATGTTGTTACTCCATGTTGCCCTTGTAGCTGCACAAGCAGCTTTTGACCTGTTTAATCATGCTCCGCCCAATATTCACACTCATTCCATTATGGCCAGTGACAGTAGCATACAGCTCATATAAATAAGACCCCACGCACTGGTACTAGACCTCTGGACGTCCTATGGACGAAACGCGTTGATTGGAGAGCTCTCCGATGTCCACACTGTGTCTTCAGCTTCCAAGTTGCCCTAAAGACAGCTAGCTGAGAACCAGTCTCTCCCACGTGTGCGTGCAGCACCGCCGCCTACAGGAAAGAGAGCAATGCTCACACCGCTCTATCAGCACCCGCAAGCACACACCACGTGGACCGGCTTCCAGGCCGCATACGGACATCTGACCCTGCTCATTTAGCACATAGCCTGCCAGGGGTTATTGAGGAGCACCACATACCATACAATGCATCATCACTGCAGCTGAAGCACGGTCCCTGCCGACGTGAGGGCACCGCTATCCACAGAGACAGGCTCTGATCACAAGCCTCTTTCAAGGTATTCTGTTTGACTCTATCAGTTATTCACACTGCACCATTTTTGGACAAAGGGATTGCCATTATGTAATGGATTCTGTTGTCTGATACTTGTCCAGTGCACATTACTTTGTGAACCTAATGAAGCAATCTTATTTCATGAAATTATTCTTTCTTCCAATCATTGCATGACTATATATACCTTGGCATTACTGCATCCTCCATTGCAAATATAAGGGAACTGAACAGCCGCTCTGCCCTTTGAAGGCCATTTGTTCCACCATACGTCACACTGTGACCCCCTTACTGTTATTGTCCCATATTGTATTTATTGTGTTTGTGTTTCCATAAACCCATTATTGATATACTAATTGTGGTCTGTGTCTTCACTGCGCATCTTATACATATAAGTACATCACAGTTTTACAGCCACGTATTTAACACCTTATTGCTACAAGCTAAAAGTAGGTTTTTAATACCTCTGGTCAACCCTGATAGCGCGGTCAGAGCTTGTCCTATACCTTTAATAGTTGCACCCAAAGGCACAGAAACCCCTTGACTCTATAACTGACATATAACAGCCGTGTTATTGTCAGTAATCGAAAGCTTGGACCTTTAAGCTAGAGTGACTCTAAAGGATACAGCACCATTATATATACCGAGACTGCCGTCCTGAGTATACACAGACATTTGGTGCAGTTACTTCATACTGCTTACGCTGCAACATGTTGTAGCTATATTGTGAATGTTGATATAGATTATCAATGGAATGTAGCCCATTTTTATCTTTCATTTCATATGTCTTATTTGATTGAATCTGAGCATTGTATTCTCCATTAATAAATTGTATATGATTTTGGCTACTTTTAACCTAAAGAAGCGCCCAGTACTGTATTTTCTCCATTTATAATCTACCGGGATTTGGGAAACCCGTTCACCCAGTACTCTAGTGTGGCTGCATCTATCAGGTTGTTTAGGACAGCGCAGTTCCACTACTGATTGATTCTACACTCCCCTTTTACTATCTGCCTGCTTCTTTGATCCGTCCCGTGTGAAGGCAGTGACGATCTCTGCAGACTCCTAAGGCGGTTTCATCTTTTAAACTTTTGATTTTATGTTGAAGTGTGAAGAATAATAAAAATATTTTGTGAAAGAAATTGACTTTTCCCAGGATGATTTATGAATTCCTATAATTCGATCACTAGCGGTTAAAACACTAAGGTAGCTACCATTAACAGAGGCTAAGATATGCAACAAGCCCAAGGGGCAATCATGTGAGTGATTCTTGATTCAAATCAATATTGGTGTTTGTGAACATATTACACTATAGGATACTTTTCTTCTTTCTACACTTTGGTGGAAGAAAAACAGAATAAACTCTTGAGAGCAATCCCCAGTGAGAGTGGATGAGATATGCACTTTGTCCAAGGGGCAGGAATGTGAATGTGAGTATAAGACTTACAGAAAAACTAGGAGTGTGAACATATCACACTATTATTTTTTCCCTGTCTCTTATGTTTTAAATATCATGATAAGGAGTTCCTAAGAGAGGAAAAAGATTGAAGACCCACCATCCGGATAAAGGCCTTTTCTACATGCATCAAGCCTAAGTGGTTGAAATGTGAGTAGTTTTCATACACTTACTATTATAATCCATTGAAAGTTACAACACAAGGATATTTGTTTCTGTTTTCTTTTTTTGTCTATCAATATCACAAAGCTTTACAAGTACATTAATATAAAAGCAAACAAAGAGAAAGACCAGATTTTTTTCAACAATTTAGTGAACAACATCTTAATTGAACTTCATCTTCATTGATTTTTATTGAATTTTAATCTTATTGTCAATTCATTATAAATTTATTAGCGCATAAAAGTAATACCTACAGCTGACTATAGTGAAAAACCCCTCTCTAGGAAAAGTCTTTTATCATAAATTCCGGGTCTTAATAGAATATTGCAACATTTAGGGAAAAATATACAGCTCAGTATTCCAATACCTGATGCCAATATTGCAAATATCTCTACAGTGACCATGTCCTTCCCCTTGCTGCTCAGGTAGGCAGGTATGGCACAGACCCAAACACTGCAGAACACCAACATGCTGAAAGTGATGTATTTGGCTTCATTAAAGATGTCCGGTAATGTCCTCACCATAAATGCCAGAGCAAAACTCAGAGCTGCTAGAAAACCCAGGTAACCTAACATGATATAAAAAGCAAGTACAGAATTCTCATTACATTGGATAATGATCAACCCAGGGTAGGAATCTCTATCAAACTCTTTAAAAGGAGGAGAAATTGACAACCAAATAGCCCCATTGAGAACTTGAATAGAAGAACAAGTGATCACAACAGAATTCGGAAATTTAGCTCCCAGATATTTTCTCCAGGAGCTCCCTGGTCTGGTGGCTTTGAAAGCAATGTAAACCATGATAGTCTTGGCCAGGATGGAAGATACAGCCACAGTGAATATTATTCCAAAGAAAATTTGGCGTAGCATGCAGGTAATGTCCACTGGATGACCAATGAACAGATATACACATAGTAAACTCAGCTTCAGGGAGATAAGAAGAATAAAGCTGAGGTTTCTGTTATTGGCTTTTACAATAGGTGTGTCCCAAAAGGTTGCAAATATTCCAATGATAAATACAGTTAAGGTAAAAAATAACACAGATATACCACAAAATATTGTAGCCATTGTGTCCTTGTATGACAGATATACAATTTTTCTGGGAATACACTTGGTCTTTTCTAAATTTGGCCATTCAGCATCAAAACATGTTTGGCAGTTTTCACTGTCTAAGAAATTAATGAAAACATTTTGTTATGATAACACATAATGTGATCACATTGTTTGATTACAATTATATTTCTCTTTGTATCCATAAGTTATTCAAAAGAAAAATTATTAGTAAGAATAATCATATAAATATACTGTAACATATTAATAACTAATAACTAAGTAGAACATACAATGCAAGGCAGCTTGAAATTAGGAGTTAGATTTACTGAGCTGGGGAGATGTTGCCATAGCTCTCACTTTCATATTACATACTAGAAAATGTCAGCTAAAATCTGATTGATTGCTATGGGCAACATCTCCACTTTTCCTTTTACACAGATTAGTAAATCAGGCCGTAGGTGTCAGTCTGAGAGCAGTATGGGAATGTTTACTTAATGTTTATCTGGATTACAATTGATAATCACAACTGCATTTAATTTACCATCTTTGTCACTTGTTTCTTTTTTTTATCCATCATCTATTTTGCAAGGACTTAATAACTTGCTTGGCTCTCAGACTTCCTATACAGTACATGGGAGTGTATAAGGAACCCTATAGCCAGGGCATATCTAGTCTTCCTTTACAACTTCTTCTTATAACAATAGTAAACACTATGCAAACCTTTGCAGCACAGCAAAAGCTGATCATTAACCCTTCAAGTCTCTGCAGTTTAGCTTGAGCATTAGACCTGCAAGTGCAATTGTGCATACCATATGCATACTGCCGTCTGTGGATTATCTCTACAAATCTCTGCAGTACAGGTTGAGCATCTGATCTTCAAACACACATGTATTCCAACTGCTCATTAACACCAAGGACTGGATTCAGACTTCCGTGCATGTGCGGTGCGAAATCGCACATGCTCATTTGACTGCGGGCTATTCAAGGATGCACTTCCATACATCCTATAGCCCACTCTGAATAGCACGTAGGGTGCTACTCAGAGTAGTATGCAGATGTGCAAGGCACATCCGACTTGTTAAAAACTATTCGGAGTCTTAATGCTCCGACCAAATTTTTTACATTTTTTTTTAACCTAAGTAAAGGTAGAACTACAGGCACAAGCATGCCCATGAATGACAAGACATGCTTGTGTTTGTAGAACTACTATCGCAAAAAAATATGAAAACCTTCACGTGTCCCCCAAAAATCAAAAGAAAAAAAAAATCATGCCACATGTGCCCCTCTATAAAAAGACAAATATGCCACAAGTGCCCCTCTATAAATAAAAACATATGCCACAAGTGCCCATTATAAATAGACAAATATGCCACAAGTGCCCCTCTATAAATAGAAACATATGCCACAAGTGCCCCATTATAAATAGACAAATATGCCATAAGTGCCCCGTTATAAGTTCAAAAAATATGCCACAAGTACCCCTTTATTAAATAAAAAAATGGCACAAGTGCCCCTCTAAAAATAAAATAAAATGCCACAAGTGACCCTTTCTAAATAAAATAAAATAAAATGCCACAAGTGACCCTTTATAGCTAAGTAAATAACGGCACAAGTGTCCCTCTAAATATATAATCCTAAAAAAAATGCCCATAAGATGCCCAGAAAAAAATCAAAAAAATACTTACCTGGTCTGATGGAGGTCCAGTCTTGTAAGCTTTTAATCCTTAGGGGGGGTGGGTCTTTGCAAAAAAAAACCCTATACAGACAACGCAAACTATGTCCTGTGCAGGACATCCCGGCACTATTGACAGTTCTACTGTCATTGGGGTGTACTTATACCCTCTGCCAGCGTTGGAAATATCGATTTCCATTGTTATATTTGAAAATTTTCCCATGCTGGCAGAGGGTATAATTACACTGGGCATCTTATGGGCATGTTTTTAGGATTTGATTTTTAGAGGGAGACTTGTGCTGTTATTTATTTAGCTATAAACGGGCACTTGTGACATTTTATTTTATTTATAAAGGGTCACTTCTGGCATTTTATTTTATTTTTAAAGGGGCACTTGTGGCATTTGTTTTTTTTTATAATAAAGGGGCCCTTGTGGCATATTTTTATAATTTATAACAGGGCACTTGTGGCATATTTGTCTATTTATAACGGGGCACTTGTGGCATATTTTTTTTATTTATAGAGGGGCACTTGTGACATATTTGTCTGTTTATAGAGGAGCACATGTGGCATGATTTATTTTTTTTCTTTAGATTTTTGGAGGGCACGTGGAGGTTTTCATATTTTTAGGGTGAGGACACTGTATGTTTTTAAAAAAAAAATAAATGGGCATGTGCAGGGATTTGGGGCAGGGCATGCTGGCGATAGTAGTTCTATAAGAATGCCTTGTCATTCATGGGCATGCTTGTGCCTGTAGTTCTACTAGCGGTAGTATGCCCTGTCGATCTGTACTGTATTTATTTATTTTTGGAACATAAGTTGCGTTGGGACAGGCGGGGGAAAGGTTTTTTTAGATAGGTTGCGGCGGCGGGCCGGTGGAGAAGAGGTTAATTTTTAAACAAAAGTTTGTTTGTTTTTTTTTAACTTTTTTTTTTCAGCTCCGGTAAGCTGCCCCTATGCTTACACCATCCCTGAGATGGTGGAAGCGTTGGGATTTTTCCGCATCCATCAGACTGGTGTGCACAGAGTATTTAAATGAGAAAAGCTGAGCTTTTCTCATTTAAATATTCTGGCACACCCATTTTTTCAGTCGGAATCATATGCTGGCCAGCAATACGACTTCCTTGCGCCAGCAATATGACTTCCTTGCGCATTTAGCGCATGCACGGTGTTTAAAAAAACGCATCGCATCCGTGTGATTTTCACACGGATGTGATACTCTGAATCCGGTCCCAAGTCCTGCAAGTACAGCTGAGCATCAGACATGTAAGTAGATTTGTACAGTATGTATCATCTGCATATTTCAACCTGTGCATTTTCTTGCAAGCTATAGTTGGTGCTTCTGCTGGTTACCCTGCTTTTCTCTTACTTCGTTGCAGTTAATGTGGTGACTCTGACT
>WWET01011955.1:2573-12703 GCA_011038615.1 Limnodynastes dumerilii
TGGGGTTAGAAAGACCAAGGGGGGAATTAGGGCTAAAATGATCAGGGGGCATAGGGCTAGAATGAATGGGGGGGAATGGGGCTGGAATGAATGGGGGGAATGAGACTTGAATAAACAGGGGGGAGGGAAAGGGTCTAGAATAAACAGATGGGAACGGGGCTAGAATTATCGGGTGTGTGGGTGCAGAGCATAAGAATCATCAGTGACAGCCAGTGTCACCCCCAGCCCAGCTCCTCACCACCATTCTGGGGAGGAGTGTATACTAGACAGGGGAAGGGTCTGCAATGATCATCACTAAACCACCCCCACCATAAAGACTCCCAGCCAATACACAGGAGACTGGACCCTCCCCCAGAGACCTGCCCTGACCACTGGCCAATCACCTTGTGCAATACAGCAACACTGCACAGAGATACCAGGGGGGGTAACACCAGCACAAAGAACCCCAGCCAGTGCACAGGAGACTGGACCCTCCCCCAGAGACCTGCCCTGACCACTGGCCAATCACCTTGTGCAATACAGCAACACTGCACAGAGATACCAGGGGGGTAACACCAGCACAAAGAACCCCAGCCAGTACACAGGATACTGGACCTCCCCCCAGAGACCTGCCCTGACCACTGGCCAATCACCTTGTCACTGCATGACCGCACTGCACAGAGGAGGCGGGGGCTACACACAGATATAGAAGGGGTAACCCCAACCCCCATCCCAGTGAACCCCAATAACAAGCCGTTGTCCCCAGCCTGCACAGCACCCATGCTGCCTCCCCACACCCCGCCCTCTACCTGCTCTCCTGCTGTGGGGGGCACCAGGGCCCTGGCAGCGGGGCTGGTGCGGAGTCAGGGCACAAGAAGAGAGCGAGCGCCTCTGGGCGTTGTAGTTTATCTCTCACTAGACGGCAATGTGATACGGAGCCCACAGGACCACGACTCCCAGCACGCCTTGCGGCCGCATAGGTAATGCACATGACCTGCTCGAGCCGTGGAGTGCAGAACGCGGCTGCTCAATGATTCCATCTTACACTAAAGGAGCGAACTACCCCGAGATCTCACACTGCTCAGTGTATATCACCAGTGTATATAAGTGTATATCACCAGTGTATATAAGTGTATATCACCAATGTATACAAGTGTATATCACCAGTGTATATAAGTGTATATCACCAGTGTATATCACCAGTGTATATCACCAGTGTATATCACCAGTGTATATATAATCAGTGTATATCACCAGTGTATATAAGTGTATATAACCAGTGTATATCACCAGTGTATATAAGTGTATATCACCAGTGTATATAAGTGCATATTACCAGTGTATATAAGTGTATATCACTAGTGTATATAAGTGTATATCACTAATGTATATCAATATAGTCTGAGATCTCACACTGCTCAGTGTATTATAAGTGTATATATCATCAATATATCATCAGTGTATATCAGAGTATATATCATTAGTGTATATAACTGTATATCACCAGTGTATATATCATCAATGTATATCAGTGTATCAATATATCATCAGTGTATATCACCAATATATCATCAGTGTATATTACCAATATATCATCAGTGTATATCACCAATATATCATCAGTGTATCAATATATCATCAGTGTATATCACCAGTGTATATCATCAGTGTATATATCATCAATGTATATCAGTGTATCAATATATTATAAGTGTATATCACCAATATATCATCAGTGTATATGATCAGTGTATCAATATATCATCAGTGTATATTATCAGTGCATATCACCAGTGTATATATCATCAGTGTATATCGTTGTATCAATATATCATCAGTTTATATCACCAATATATCATCAGTGTATATCATCAGTGTATATATCATCAATGTATATCAGTGTATCAATATATCATCAGTGTGTATCACCAATATCTCATCAGTGTATATGATCAGTGTATCAATATATCATCAGTGAATATCATCAGTGTATATCACCAGTGTATATATCATCAATGTATATCGGTGTATCAATATATCATCAGTGTATCAATAAATCATCAGTGTATATCATCAGTGTATCAATATATCATCATTGTATATTAACAACATATCATCAGTGTATGTCATCAGTGTATATCACCAATATATCATCAGTGTATATCACCAATATATCATCAGTGTATATCATCAGTGTGTATCAAAATATCATTAGTGTATATCATCAGTGTATCAATATATCATCAGTGTATATCAACAATATATCATCAGTGTATATCATCAATGTATATCACCAATATATCAGCAGTGTATATCACCAATTTATCATCAGTGTATATCATCAGTGTATATCAATATAGTCTGAGATCTCACACTGCTCAATGTATATCACCAGTGTTTATAAGTGTATATCACCAGTGTATATATCATCAATGTATATCAGTGTATCAATATATCATCAGTGTATCAATATATCATCAGTGTATATCACCAATATATCATAAGTGTATCAATATATCACCAGTGTATATCACCAGTGTATATATCATCAATGTATATGAATGTATCAATATATCATCAGTGTATCACTATATCATCAGTGTATATCACCAATATATCATCAGTGTATATATCTTCAATGTATATCCGTGTATCAATATATCATCAGTGTATATCACCAATATATCATCAGTGTATATCATCAGTATATATATCATCAATGTATATCAGTGTATCAATATATCATCAGTGTATATCACCAATATATCATCAGTGTATATCATCAGTGTATATATCATCAGTGTATATCACCAGTGTATAATATCATCAGTGTATATCACCAATATATCATCAGTGTATATCATCAGTGTATATCATCAGTGTATCAATATATCAGTGTATATCACCAATATATTATTAAAATATCATCAGTGTATCAATATATCACTGTATATCACCAGTGTATAATCAGTGTATCAATATATCATCAGTGTATATCACCAATATATCATCAGTGTATATCACCAATATATCATCAGTGTATAAATATATCACCAGTCTATATCACCAGTGTATATCACCAATATATCATCAATATATCATCAGTGTATATCACCAATATATCATCAGTGTATATATCATCAATGTATATCCGTGTATCAATATATCATCAGTGTATATCACTAATATATCATCAGTGTATATCATCAGTATATATATCATCAATGTATATCAGTGTATCAATATATCATCAGTGTATATCATCAGTGTATATATCATCAGTGTATATCACCAGTGTATATAAGTGTATATCACCAGTGTATATCAATATAGTCTGAGATCTCACACTGCTCCGTGTATATAACCAATATATCATCAATATATCATCAGTGTATCAATATATCAGTGTATATCACCAATATATCATTAAAATATCATCAGTGTATCAATATATCACTGTATATCACCAGTGTATAATCAGTGTATCAATATACTCTCATGATTCCATCTTACATTCATTTCGAGGAAACAAGTAATTGCCGCACTAGTTAACTCTCCAAGGAGTGAACCCCACTTTGGGGGTGCTACTGTGCAGTTTAAATATATTCAGAACAAAGGAGCATAAAAGGTAAACCCCATAGAAGGGTTTAAAAGAACTGCTTAGATGCAGTGCACTCGTTTCTACTCCTTTTATATTTTAATTGTTAAACACTTTGTACAATGAATTGGAATCCACTCGTGCGTTGCAAGGGAAATTATTTATTAATATAAGTATTGTAGCTGTATCATCAAGAACATGCCAATATAAAGTGGTGCTCACATATCATATACCACATCAGTTCTTATGCCAGAGAAAATAAGAAACATTGTATCTCTAATGAGATTGACACAAGGCAAGAAACAAAGGGTTACCTGTGAATCGAGTCTCGTTTCCAGCGGCTCCCCCTCTGTGCACATTGTATTCAGGAACTTGCCATACAGAAAAGCTGCAAACATCAGCCAACCGGCAGTGAACTCCGTGAACGAAGCTCCGCTATCCAGACTTGTAGCCTAGGGAGGACCAGGTACTAGCGCGGAATGCGTGAGGCCGGTAATGGGAGTAGGGACAGACCTCAACCGGACTAGTATAGGGGGTGCTTTGAACTTACAACACCGTGGAGCGGCGGAGGAATAAGGACATATACCAAGACTGGCTGAGTTCCTTGTTTGCTTGTTCTCTGTTAATTTGATGCTATCAAGCTTTATATTCTTTGCTCTAGATTATCTATGCTAATTACCACAACGAACTTTCTGTGTTTTTGACGTCAGTCAGTCTCATTTGGGATATAATGGTCACAATTGTTTGGCACATGATGTGGTTAAAAGATATGTGAGCGCTATTTAGCCCTATTTGCTCTAGATTATCAACGTTAATTACCACAGTTAACCCTTTGTTTCTTGCCTTGTGTCAATCTCATTAGAGATACAATGTTTCTTATTTTCTCTGGCATAAGAACTGATGTGGTATATGATATGTGAGCACCACTTTATATTGGCATGTTCTTGATGATACAGCTACAATACTTATATTAATAAATAATTTCCCTTGCAACGCACGAGTGGATTCCAAATGATTGTACAAAGTGTTTAACAATTAAAATATAAAAGAAGTAGAAATGAGTGCACTGCATCTTACATTCATGCAACGCAATGAATTACCCCGAGATCTCACACTGCTCAGTGTATATCACCAATATATTACCAATATATCATCAGTCTATCACTATATCATCAGTGTATATCATCAGTGTATCAATGTATGAGTGTATTCAGTGTATCAATATATCAGTGTATTATAAATGTATATATCACCAGAATATATCAATATAGTCTGAGATCTCACACTGCTCAGTGTATATCACCAGTGTATATATCATCAATGTATATCATCAGTGTATCAATATATCATCACTGTATCAGTATATCATCAGTGTATATCACCAGTGTATATGTGTATATCACCAGTGTATATAAGTGTATATCACCAGTTTATATCATCAGTGTATTATAAGTGTATATATCATCAGTGTATATCAGAGTATATATCATCAGTGTATCAATATATCATCAGTATATCATCAATATATCGTCAGTGTATATCACCAGTGTATATCAACAGTGTATCAATATATCATCAGTGTGTCAGTGTTTTATAAGTGCATATCACCAGTGTATATCATCAGTGTACCAATATATCATCAGTGTATATCATGAGTGTATCAATATACTCTCATGATTCCATCTTACATTCATGCAATGCAACGAACTCCCCCGAGATCTCACACTGCTCAGTGTATATATCATCAGTGTATATCATCAATATATCATAAGTGTATCAGTGTATTATAAGTGTATCTCACCAGTGTATATCATCAGTGTATCAATATATCATGAGTGTATATCACCAGTGTATATCAGTGTATCATCAATGTATCAATATACTCTCATGATTCCATTTTACATTCATGCTACGCAACAAACTACCCCAAGATCTCACACTGCTCAGTGTATATCAGAGTGTATCAGTGTATTCAATGTATCAATATAGTCTGAGATCTCACACTGCTCAATGTATCAATATATAATCAGTGTATATCACCAGTTTATATCAATATAGTCTGAGATCTCACACTGCTCAATGTATTATAAGTGTATATAAGTGTATATCAGTGTATATCATCAATATATGAATATATCACCAGTGTATATCACCAACATATGAATATACACTGCTCAAAAAAATAAAGGGAACACTTAAACAACACACTGTAACTCCAATTCAATCACACTTTTGTGTAATCAAACTGTCCACTTAGGAAGCAGCACTGATTGACAATCAGTTTCACATGCTGTGGTGCTGTGGTGCTGTGGTGCTGTGCTGTGGTGCTGTGGTGCTGTGGTGCTGTTGTGCAAATGGAATAGACAACAGGTGGAAATTGTAGGCAATTAGCAAGACACCCCCAATAAAGTAGTGGTTCTGCAAGTGGTGAGCACAGACCACTTCTCAGTTCCTATGCTTTCTGGCTGATGTTTGGTCACTGTTGAATGCTGGCGGTGAGTTCCCTCTAGTGGTAGCATGAGACGGAGTCTACAACCCACACAAGTGGCTCAGGTAGTGCAGCTCATCCAGGATGGCACATCAATGCAAGCTGTGACAAGAAGGTTTGCTGTGTCTGTCAGCGTAGTGTCCAGAGCATGGAGGCGCTACCAGGAGACAGGCCAGTACATCAGGCGTTGTAGGGAGGTCATACAGGCACGTGGAGGCCACACACACTACTGAGCCTCATTTACACTTGTTTTAGGGACATTACATCAAAGTTGGATCAGCCTGTAGTGTGTTTTTCCACTTGACTCCAAATCCAGACCTCCATGGGTTAGTAAACTTGATTTCCATTGATAATTTTTGTGTGATTTTGTTGTCAGCACATTCAACTATGTAAATAACAAAGTATTTAATAAGAATATTTCATTCATTCAGATCTAGGATGTGTTATTTTAGTGTTCCCTTTATTTTTTGAGCAGTGTATAATCAGTGTATATCATTAATATATGAATATATCAACAGTGTATATCACCAACAGATGAATATATCATCAGTGTATATCACCAGTGTACTCAGTGTATATCAATATATCAGTGTATCATCACCAGTGTATCGTCAGAGTATCACCATGTCAGTAATTATCATCAGTGTGTATTATAAGTGTACTCAGTGTATATCAGTGTCTCATAAGTGTATCAGTGTATATCAATATATAATCCGTGTATATCACCAGTGTTATATCATCAGTGTATCAATATATAATCACTGTATCAGTATATCATCAGTGTATATCACCAATGTACTTAGTGTATATCACCAGTGTACTCAGTGTGTATATCAGTTTATATCAGTATATCATCAGTGTATATCATCATTGTATATCAATATATCAGTATATCACCAGTGTACATCAATATATCAATATATAATTAGTGTATCATCAATATATAATCAGTGTATCAGTATATCAGTGTATCAATATATAATCACTGTGTCAGTATATCATCAGTGTACTCAGTGTACTCAGTGTATATCACCAGTGTACTCAGTGTATATCATCAGTGTATCATCAGTGTATATCAATATATAATCATATAATAATATTTGTATTGTATGTATATTAGTGTATCAATATATAATCAGTATATTATCAGTGTATCATCTTTATATCATCTTTATATCAGTATATCATCAGTGTATCATCATTATATCAATATATAATCAGTATATCATCTGTATATCAGTATATCATCATTGTATATTAGTATATCCTCAGTGTATCATCAGTATATGATCTGTATATCATCAGCGTATCATCATTATATCATCAGTATATCATGTGTATATCATCTGTATATCAGTATATCATCATTAGATCAGTGTGTTATCAGTGTAGTCAGTATATTCAGTGTATCAGTATATCATCTGTGTATCAATATATAATCAATATATCAGTATATATCGTTATATCAGTGTGTTCAGTATATCAATATATCAGCTGTATATCATCTGTATATCAATATATATTCAGTATATCAGTGTATGCAATATATCATCTGTATATCAATATATAATCAGTATATATCGTTATATCAGTGTGTTCAGTATATCAATATATCAGCAGTATATCCTCTGTATATCAATATATATTCAGTATATCAGTGTATGCAATATATCAGTGTATCTGGTCTACATCTGGCCACACACTAGAGCGATTATCGAAAATAGCATGAAATCCCCAAAGATCATCACGATTTTGTCGCTAGAGTCCCAAACGATATCGGCGCCATTCACTACACTATTTTCAGACGATAATCATCAGAAAAAAAAAAAAAAAAAAAATCAGATTTCTCATCTACTTTTATGCAGCTATTACTCCTGCTCTCCGTGGATCCCGTCTCACTGTCTCTGCGTCTGTGCACTTGGTCAGAGGGCCGCAACCTGCCCCCTTCCTGCAGCCAAATACATCCCCACCATCAGGGGCTCTGGGGCGTGGTCCATTTCCGGACCGGCGCTGAGCTCGGTGAGTGACAGTGTAACATCAGTGTATCAGTGTATATCAGTGTCTAACCAGTGTATCACCAATATATGAATGTATCATCAGTGTGTCATCAGTGCTCAGTGTATATTATCAGTGTATATCATCACTGTATCTGTGTATATTATCAGTGTACTCAGTGTATATCAATATATCAGTGTATCATCACCAGTGTATCATCAGAGTATCACCATATCAGTAATTATCATAAGTGTACTCAGTGTATATCAGAGTGTCTCATAAGTGTACACAGTGTATATCATCAGTATATCTGTGTATATCAGTGTATCATCAGTGTATCAATATATAATCACTGTGTCAGTATATCATCAGTGTACTTAGTGTATATCACCAGTGTACTCAGTGTATAGCACCAGTGTTAATCACAAGTGTACTCCGTGTATATCACCAGTGTACTCAGTGTATATCCTCAGTGTATCATCAGTGTATATCAATATATAATCATATAATAATATTTGTATTGTATGTATATTATTAGTGTATCAATATATAATCAATATATTATCAGTGTATCTTTATATCATCAGTATATCATCTTTATATCAGTATATCATCAGTGTATCATCATTATGTCAGTATATCATCTGTATATCATCAGTGTATCATCATTATATCAATATATAATCAGTATATCATCTGTATATCAGTATATCATCATTGTATATCAGTATATTAGTATATCCTCAGTATATCAGTATATTATCTCTATATCATCAGTGTATCATCATTATATCCTCAGTATATCATGTGTATATCATCTGTATATCAGTATATCATCATTAGATCAGTGTGTTATCAGTGTACTCAGTATATTCAGTGTATCAACATATTATCAGTGTAGTCAGTATATTCAGTGTATCAATATATCGTCAGTATATCATCTGTATATCAATATATAATCAATATATCAGTATATATATCGTTATATCAGTGTGTTCAGTATATGCAATATATCATCTGTATATCAATATATAATCAATATATCAGTGTATGCAATATATCATCAGTATATCATCTGTATATCAATATATATTCAGTATATCAGTGTATGCAATATATCAGTGTATCTGGTCTACATCTGGCCACACACTAGAGCGATTATCGAAAATAGCATGAAATCCCCAAAGATCATCACGATTTTGTCGCTAGAGTCCCAAACGATATCGGCGCCATTCACTACACTATTTTCAGACGATAATCATCAGAAAAAAAAAAAAACAATTCAGATTTCTCATCTACTTTTATTGTCCCTGAAAAATAAAAACACATCTGCCCATAGATACGACAGTCTGTTTTGCGACAGATCATCTTGCGGCAGTTGAATGGTGACTGCTGGTAATGGCTCAAGAGTCCTTAAGCATGAAAGTTCCTATGGCGACAGATACTCTCTTCATCCTAACCTTAACCCTCTCCTAATCTTAATTCCGTTTCATGAAGCCTAACCGTAACCTTCCCTTTCAACCCTAACCTTCCCCTTCAACCCTAACCTTCCCCTTCTAGAGCCCTAATCCTAATCTTCCCCTTCAACCCTAACCCTGCCCTTCAACCCTATTCTTTCCCTTCTAGAGCCTTAACCCTAACCTTCAACTCTAATCTTCCCCTTCTAGAGCCTTAACCCTAACCATCACCTTCAACCCTAAGCTTCCCCTTCTAGAGCCTTAACCCTAACCATCCCCTTCAACCCTAATCTTCCCCTTCTAGAGCTTTAAACCTAACCTTCCCCTTCAACCCTAATCTTCCTCTTCTAGAGCCTTAACCCTAACCTTCCCCTTCAACTCTAACCTTCCCCTTCTAGAGCCTTAACCCTAACCTTCCCCTTCTAGAGCCTAACCCTAACCTTCCCCTTCAACTCTATTCTTCCCCTTCTAGAGCCTTAACCCTAACCTTCCAATTCTAGAGCCTTAACCCTAACCATAACCTTCAACCCTAATTTTCCCTTTCTAGAGCTTTAAGCCTAACCTTCGCCTTCAACCCTAATCTTTCCCTTCTAGAGCCTTAACCCTAACCTTC
>WWET01011956.1:1861-12688 GCA_011038615.1 Limnodynastes dumerilii
ATACAGACAGCTTCCTAGTCTCTACTATACAATACAGACAGCATCCTAGTCTCTATTATACAATACAGACAGCTTCCTAGTCTCTACTATACAATGCAGACAGCTTCCCAGTCTCTACTATACAATACAGACAGCTTCCTAGTCTGTACTATACAATACAGACAGCTTCCTAGTCTCTACTATACAATACAGACATCTTCCTAGTCTACTATACAATACAGACAGCCTCCTAGTCTCTACTATACAATACAAACAGCTTCCTAGTCTCTTCTATACAATACAGACAGCTTTCTAGTCTCTGCTGTACAATTCCTACTGCGTTCAAGTGTCTCACATACAATACTACCATACAATACACACTGCATCCTAGAGACTGCCAAACACTACAGACTATATCTTAGAGCCATACCATATAGATTTTATTGTAATAATCTCTTTACAATACAGATACATCCTAGAGAATTCCATGTAATACAGTATATATTGGGACCACTATACCATAAATTGAACATTCTTGTAACCACAATGCAGTAAAAAAAAAAAAGGTTTCCTTGCAAGTGTCATAAAATACAGAAAACATATTTAACTACAGTGGTTACTGTTATCCAGTAAAACCTCCCCACACACATACACTTGTGCACAATGCACTAGGTCCAATCTTCCAATATTTTCCCCTTGTGTGTCTCCAGTTATCATATCTCCCCCTCTTGTGTTTCCAGCCATTATATATCCTCCCCTAGTGTCTCCCCTTCCTTGTGTGTATCCAAACATCCAATGCCCAACCTATCTCTTTTATAATGACTTTACTCCTCTGTGTCTGAATGACGCTGACGTGATCTTAGGTCTTGCCAGCGTCACACTGAAGGAAGCTGCAAGTCCCAGATGACAGTGGTTGTCCTCCAATGGGCTGTACAGACTTTCTGTTGCTTCTGGTAGGCAGCAGTGCAGCAGTGCCAGGAAGCCTTTACAGCCCATCGCTGGAATGAAAGCTGGAGATAACAATCAATGTTTCTGTCAGGTCTGGACAGGTGGTAAGCTGATATATCTTATAATAGAAGAACACTGAGAATATGTATATATATTTTCTTTGTAAATGTCTGTGTCAATCAAGTCTTCACTCAATGCAGTTTTTGGCAAACTACTGCAGAATAATTGCACTCAGTCAGTTGCCATAGATCCGTTGTATGTAAAATGGAGCTTTAATTAGAGAAGAATGATGATCCACCCACTCAAAGGTGACAAAGTAGAGAATCGCTGTTGTAGGCTCAGTGAGCAAAGGACTGAGATTGAAACTATTGATATTACGCCTTTTTCCATACAAAACAGTGACTCACATTTCCTACAAAGTAATTAGTGGGTGGATTGGGTATTAATGGTTATGAGTGTAATATTTTTGTCTCTTTTAACAATGCCAATCATTACCCTGAAGCTATGAACTGTTCACCTGTTCAGAGCTTCAGCAGAATGTACCTTAAATATATATATATATAAATCACAAAAAGCTGTAAGTAGCTAATAATTAGGGGCAACGCTTGACCCATGGGTCCTAGTGCCACTTTCTGATATTTGATATTTTGGACCAGAACCAGATAATTGCTGTGTTGTAACGTTTTGTGCGGGCAAGGGAGCCCCATCGCACACAAGTGAGTTAAGGTAGCAAGACTCTACTGTAAAGTACCGTTCCGCATCAAGATACGTGGGTCCCTCTCTCAGTTCCACATGTGATGCCTTGACAAATAGGGGAAGAGGGCAATAAATACAGTTATTACACGCCAATCTGCCGGATAGGGAAAGTTCAGGCACAGGCGAGGTAATCGCCATCATCGAGGGAGATATGCTGCTAAGACAGAGCCGGTTACTCACCACTTCTCTTCTTGCTGGACAGCTCTGTCACAGACCCGTTTTTGCGTGGGGTTGTGTGCGTATTTTTAGGAGCGGACTAATTTCGCATGTGTAGTAACGCAATTTATGTAGTATTTACACACGTAAGTACTTTAGGCACGGACTTGTGAATCGCATTTAGGGACATACGTACGGAGGGGCGTAGTTTTTATCTGGCCGGTAGAAGTTACGTGAAAGTGGGCGGAGGAAGCATTTAAATGTGCATTTGAGGGCGGGGTTAGATAAATACGCACGTACGTAACATAGAGGCGTAAGTACACACGTAGAGATAAGGGTGCCCCATGGAGGCGGAAGTCACTGAAAACCCGTCCGTGTGAGGGGGGTGTCATGGGTGTGGCCTTGCTATGTGTGTGCGTAAAAACGCGCACGTAGCAAATACGGATCTGTGAATCCGGCGCTGTGTGCGCTACTTGTTGTATGAAACTCAATCAGGGCCTTTGGGGTATATTTACAAAGGTCCATTTTATAAGGCGATTTGAAATCGATGTCGCGGCGCTTTGAAGGCGATTTTTCAGGTCAAACCGTGATATTCACAAAGAATCGATTTTACTGCGATTTTCCCTGCAAAAATCGCCGTCGCTTTATGTTTAAAAAAAACAAAAAAAACAAGAACAGCATGTATGGAATGCTTAGCATGGCTGCGCTGATAGAACTACAAGGCTCAGCATTGCTTTAAGCCTTCTAAACATGCTGCGCTATCTCTGGTGCAGAAAAAAAAAATACAGTGTGAAAAAGACATACCCATATACATTAATATACCTGTGTGGCTAAAATATACATTTACACTGCATAATAATGCCCCCTAATGTGTAAAATGACCCCCCGGTGGCCACCGTGTTTATAATAAATGTGTAGTAATGTACTGTGTGCTGCATAAGTGAAATAAAAAATGTTCAGACTCACCGTTTAGCTGTCATCATTCTTGGGACGAGTCGCTTGGAGTTGCTTGGAGTTTCTTGTTTCTTGGCAGATAATCTTCTCCAGTTGCTTGTAGAATCTGGTCCGGTTGATAGAAGATGCTGATCTGGTCCTCTCTTCTGCTCTTCGGCCTCTTCTGGCACTTGCCCCGGCGACAGGCTCCTTCCTCTTCTTCATCGCCGCTCCTAATGACCACGCGGACACTAGAGGGCAGCCTTTTATAGAAAACATGATGTCATTTACATTAGGGGGCTCTAGTGAGCGCTCTCGTGTTTATGTCGTCATAATTATATTGACGTGTTTTTCAGGTACAGTGTTGGGGCTTTCATTGAAAGCGCCCCACACAGAAGGCGATTTTTTTTCAACGATTTGCCGATGATTTAAAGGCGATTAGTGAATACGGTGATTTGTATTTTTTTAATGGAAAACATCTGGATGATTTCTGTCCAGCGATGTTTGCCGGGTCGATTTTGCTAAAGGCTAAAGTCCCGGGACTTTGCCTTTAGTGAATACGGCGCCTGCAAAGTCCTGGGAGTTTAGCAAAATTGACCTTTGTAAATATACCCTTTGAGTCAAAACAAATATAAAGATAATTAAGGACACAAAATATACCATGACCTTTTTATTGTACTTGTGCAGTTTATATATAATGACATTCACAGATTAATTGCTGAGGATTGATTGGAATTCATCTATTCATCCTCCTTCCTGAGATGACATTTGACTTCCCTGAGACAATACGGCGCTGATTCATTGTGATATAACTGGAAGGAGAATATAATGCAAGTTTAGTCTTCTCCCTCTAAGCCTCTGCAAGTATGTGGATGATCTCCTAAGAGGATTCCCTGCATGATGGTGCGGTATAGCTGACATGCATACAGCTGGTCATAGCACAAGGTCATTCTTTATTTGCAGCGTGGTTTTCTTTCTCCTGGAGCCGTACAATGCAAGATTGTAATAACTTAATGAATGCAGTATTTTAAAGCATAAAATAAAAACATGTAACACAAAAGCCAAGAATAAACGTGCAATGAAGATGAACTATTTTTCTTCCTGTTGTGAGCTGAATGCAGGGAGAATAATACTTTGCTTTTGCTGATTGTGCACAGATACTGACCAGCGTTACTATTACACTGTTATTTATCACCTCTCATCTTTAATACTATTATATTATTACACAGATACTGACCAGCGTTACTATCACACTGTTATTTATCACCTCTCATCTCTAATACTATTATATTATTATTATTACACAGATACTGACCAGTCTCGAATCATGTGTCCAGTCAGTGACGCAGTCAGTGGTTGTCCAGAACTCCTGTGAATCCAATTTCGTCATCTACGTGCTGCAGTGCCCATGTGGTCTGCAGTACGTGGGTAGGACAACCAGGAAACTTAAAGAGCGATTTAGGGAACATCGCAGGAACATAAGCAGAGGCCTCACCACACACTCTTTATATAAACATTTTTCTAAGCTTCATAAGAATGATAACAGCTTAATAAGGGTGTGCGGTGTGGAACAGATTGGGTTGACGGATAGGGGAGGAGACAGATATACTAAGTTGTGCCAGAGGGAAGCCTTTTGGACATTTAAATTACAAACATTGGTCCCTGAGGGCTTGAATGATATAGTAGAATTGAGGGATACTGGGTACTAGTGATTGTGGATCAGAATAGGCAGGGAACATTATCTGCTTTATATTTTAAGGTGAATTTGTGGATTATTTACTAAACCTAGTGTAATTTATACGTCACTCTATACAATAAATGACATATATATATTTATTCTATGGGTTGACATCCTCACTCAATTGAGAATGAGAGTATGACTTTGTTTATGAAATATGAAATTTATATTGTGTGCTGTGGTATGTCGTATTGTATTAGCGTATATACTTACTGCCATAGTTATACTTGCTCTGATATAATATATATATTTTTGAGATAATACTTATTAGTGATGAATTTCCTTAGATATATATGCTTACATAATCTAATTAAGAGAATAACAACGAATATTAATATTAATATCTATATTTACAATGTGTATGAAAGAAAAACTTTTGTTATTAATCCCAAGAATGGTACTATCGGGATATTAAATTGATACGTAGGAATATGCCAAAATAATCAAAATATATCATTATACTATTTTTCATCACATTAGTTTTTGAAGTAATTTAATCATGAGACATTACTTTATATATAAAAAAATGATGTGCAGGTATCCAAATATTGGGTTTGACTAACAACATTAAATTCTGGATAAAATTAATATAAAAAAGGAAATTTTTTTTTAATTTTTTCAATCTGGATTTTTATAAGATCTATGTGGAACATTTTTATATGAAACTACGCATATAAAACTGTGTATTTGTAGCTATAAAACATCTAAGGGTCACATTATTAATAGGAGTTTTGGAATATACTCACCTTACATATTGCATATTAGTGCACTTTAAATTTGATATGTATTTTTGCACGAGCATGTAGACTATTAAAATGTCTTTATATATTTTTATTTACTGAGCAGCAGGTTTTTTTTAATCTTTTTTATTCTTTATCTTGTTGTATATCATGTACAATATATATTCTTTTAAATACGGATGTGGAAGGAGCAATCTTTAACTTTTGAATTATATGTTTAAACCAAGTTAATTAGTAAAGATACACCTGTCACTTCCCAATATAAAGAGCAAGACCACACTATACCAGCATGATCGCTTTGAAAAAGTCCTCAGGTGAGGAAGAAACGCGTCAGTGGGACTGATTGATGTACGCGTGCTATTGAGCAGACAAACACACTCACTACCTGGGTTCCACACACGGTCTTCGGCTTCTCCAGTCTTCAGCTCCGGGTGGCCACCGGAGTACAAGTTTCCATTCTGTCGGAGGAGGAGGTGCTCGCACCCGTCCCTGGACCGTTGTACATCTTTGGCCCGCATGTGAGTGTCTATTGGGCATATTACTATTATTTTGGCAACGGAAGTATTCATGGCACCAGTGACTGACAATCTTTGAATTCGGAGGCAATACCTCCAATCGGGCTGAGGTCTTATTGGGACACACGTTTTTACAATTCAATATACGGCATCTATGCTTCACTGTGTTCCTCACAAGAGACCCCAGAATTGGCAATATATGGTCTAATTCATACGAGATCCAGACTTTGAATTCATTTGCAATATTGCACAGTGTTTCACTGTATTAACTGTGCCCTACTTTCGGAAGTGCCATATTGATTGTTTGCATGCCTTTACGATTGATCTGCTCACACGGTTTATTACTGTTTTAAGTGCTGTATTGTGTGTTGTGAGGTCCTTTTAGGACGTACATGTTATTAATAAAGATTGTTTAGATTTTAATTTACTTGCTGCTCAGTGGATAATATTATTTTCAATACTGGTGAACCTTTTATTTATTTATTTAAAGCGCTGGGGTATCCCAATTTTGGGAATTTCTTTGTTGCAGAACTCCCCCCCCTCCCCCTCGCACACATTGAAAATTTGAAACCATTTATAAAAGTGGGCCCAAAAAAGCTACATTTTGGGGGCGTGGCTTTACAGGTGCCACAAAAGGGGCGTGGCTTTGCTGGCATTTGGAGCAGGCTGACATAGAGGATGATGGTAATGGCCTGTGCCGCCGACAGGGAAGCAGGTGGGGGATGGTGAGTGACCACAACAACTTCAGCAGTGTTTATGCCGACACAAGCGCTGTACATTGTGTAATGTGCTCTGCTATTGCTATTAGATGTGTACCCTCAAAATAACGCTACTATTGTATTGTGTGAAAGAAGTCACTTATAAATCACTTAAAAATATATCAAAACAGGACTTGTTACAGCCAATAACCAATGAAATTCATTAAGGTACAATTTTTATAAACGTTTTGCTTTCACAGAGAACGTTAATGGACGTCTTAGATATTTTGGCAGTCAGATAGTACGACAAAATTACCAGTATTTATATTACATATGTTTTATTTTTAACAGTGCATCATATTAATTATCTCTTTACAATTGTACACAGTCTGCACATCAACCTCTGCTGCAATACAGTCTAATTCACACACACACACACACACACACTCTCACACACATACACACACACACACTAACACACACATACACACACTCACACACACACTCTCACACACATACACACACTCACGCACACTCTCACACACATACACACACTCACACACACACACGCACACACACTCTCACACACATACACACACTCACACACACTCTCACACACATACACACACTCACACACACATACGCACACTCTCACACACATACACACACTCACACACACACACGCACACACACTCTCACACACATACACACACTCACGCACACTCTCACACACATACACACACTCACACACACATGCACACACACTCTCACACACATACACACACTCACGCACACTCTCACACACATACACACACTCACACACACATGCACACACACTCTCACACACATACACACACTCACGCACACTCTCACACACATACACACACTCACACACACATGCACACACACTCTCACACACATACACACACTCACGCACACTCTCACACACATACACACACTCACACACACATACGCACACTCTCACACACATACACACACTCACACACACACACGCACACACACTCTCACACACATACACACACTCACGCACACTCTCACACACATACACACACTCACACACACATGCACACACACTCTCACACACATACACACACTCACGCACACTCTCACACACATACACACACTCACACACACATGCACACACACTCTCACACACATACACACACTCACGCACACTCTCACACACATACACACACTCACACACACATGCACACACACTCTCACACACATACACACACTCACGCACACTCTCACACACATACACACACTCACACACACATACGCACACTCTCACACACATACACACACTCACACACACACACGCACACACACTCTCACACACATACACACACTCACGCACACTCTCACACACATACACACACTCACACACACATGCACACACACTCTCACACACATACACACACTCACGCACACTCTCACACACATACACACACTCACACACACATGCACACACACTCTCACACACATACACACACTCACGCACACTCTCACACACATACACACACTCACACACACATGCACACACACTCTCACACACATACACACACTCACGCACACTCTCACACACATACACACACTCACACACACATACGCACACTCTCACACACATACACACACTCACACACACACACGCACACACACTCTCACACACATACACACACTCACGCACACTCTCACACACATACACACACTCACACACACATGCACACACACTCTCACACACATACACACACTCACGCACACTCTCACACACATACACACACTCACACACACATGCACACACACTCTCACACACATACACACACTCACGCACACTCTCACACACATACACACACTCACACACACATGCACACACACTCTCACACACATACACACACTCACGCACACTCTCACACACATACACACACTCACACACACATACGCACACTCTCACACACATACACACACTCACACACACACACGCACACACACTCTCACACACATACACACACTCACGCACACTCTCACACACATACACACACTCACACACACATGCACACACACTCTCACACACATACACACACTCACGCACACTCTCACACACATACACACACTCACACACACATGCACACACACTCTCACACACATACACACACTCACGCACACTCTCACACACATACACACACTCACACACACATGCACACACACTCTCACACACATACACACACTCACGCACACTCTCACACACATACACACACTCACACAAAAATAAAAAAGTCAATAAATAACAAATAAGGTACAATTATAACATATTTATTACATATATAAAAGAAGGTGCACATCACACATATAATAAAAAAGTATCACTCAGTGAAATAAAAGTATGATAGGTCACAGTGACCGCCGCTCCTGAGACAGATACCGTACTTCCCTTATCAGTGTGGTCAGTCCCGGGTAACTGTACACAAGGTGGTCAGCGGAAAAGCGGTGGAGTCCAGGAGTGCCGTCGGACATCTATGCGAAGTGACTGGAGCGCAATGAGGTGCTGTAGTCAGAAAGACAGTCCTCCGGAGGGAGATGATAAAGTCCACGTGGGAAATGGAGGCCAGCTACGCGTTTCGGGATCGCAGGATCCATCTCTCAAGCCGAAGTAACACTTAAGGTTGGGAGGAGGGGTTTAATGGAGGCGCTGTCTCAGGACCGGCGGTCCATGTGACCTATCATACTTTTATTTCACTGAGTGATACTTTTTTTTTATATGTGTGATGTGCACCTTCTGATTCTTGTCTTTTATATATGTAATAAATATCATTTTATTGTACCTTATTTTCTATTTATTGATTTATTTATTTAACTTTATTATAAATCCATATACTTTCCTTTATGAATTATAGTGATTGCTGGTAGATCAGTAATACTTAATTATTCATTTAGATGTATTAAGGACTCTTTATTAATCATTAGTGAACCTTGTATCTCTATTTATTTATGGTGATCCTGATCATTTATATTGGACCACCTCTCCTCTGAACTGCATATATACTTGTTCCCCATACTTATATTTTCTTTTCTCTTCTACACTCCATTTATTCTGCATCTTTTATACACCACTTATCAGGTCCCGTCACTTTTTTCCCTAGTTTAGGCAGCGCTTTTTTTCCTCATTCCCATTTCTGTTAGTACGTATTTTTGGAGGTTTTATAGACCCTCCTAGATGAGGAGCAATTGCAGCAGCCCTAGATGAGGAGCAATTGCAGCAGCTTTCCAGCGCCAGTCTCCTACTTCTAACAACACGATATGCCATATGGTTCTGTCCATCATAATTAAAATAAACTATTAAAAACACCAGCCCTCCTGTATAACATCAGCCGTACCACCTAGAATCCCATTCCTTGTATAACAAACATACAAATAAAAAGCTGACAGTATTGACGCTTCTATCCTATGAATTAATAGAAAAACTGACAATTTTATCAAATAAGTGACATCTTAAAATGATGACTAAACATTTCCAGCATTAGAAAAATAGTCTTTCCCGGCGTCATGACCAGGTGCTCAGAGAAAGAGCGGACGCAGATTATAAAAAGGGAGCGATTTCCACAACATACACACTTGCATTTTATTTCTTCAGCCGGTTTCCTGTGGGTGCAAGTGGGGAAAGGGGAATAGGGATATAAATGATACAGCGTTAGTCACCACCATATCCAGATTGATGAATGGAAAAGGTTGGGGTCACCTGAGGGGGGGCCTCACTATCATTCACATGGAAGCCTGGATCTAGCAGGATCCGATATCAGATCCCTTCTGGTGCTAATCTCAGGGCTATGAATGTAGTGCCAACAATACTCTAGATCCGGTCCAAAGAAAGAACAAGGAAAGGGCTGAGGGCGTGATTATCACCATAGCTTTCCTACAAGTAAAACATTGTATCACAACGAATACACCCATAGAGAAGGCTATCTAAACAGTGTTATAGACCCTGGGATGCAATGCACAGGGGCTCCTCAAACCCAGTCACAGAAACAAACACGTAACCAAAACTTTTAAACATTATAAGCCTTGAAAAGCACAAACATTACAACATATAAATCATTATCACACTTGTAAAGATATTTCCTTTTCCTAATAGTGTAACATGCATATAATATCAATACGCAAATAAATTCGCACGCAATGCGAATTAATAGTAACGCACGCAATGCGAATTAATAATAGCATACGCAATGTAGTTCAATGGATGCGTATTTTGCAATAAGGAAAAACAGACGCAGGTTGTGTTCCAATAATAGTCACATCATGTTTACTTCAATTTAACAATCAAACATACGTTACAATAGCCAAAA
>WWET01011959.1:1934-12663 GCA_011038615.1 Limnodynastes dumerilii
TACGCCGGCTGAAGTTAGGGTAGCCTTCAGCCAGCGTAAGGAAGGGGCCATATGCCCGCGCAGGGGGAGTGCCAGGGGGAGTCAGCACGCTCAGCGCTACATCGTAGCTCTGGATCAGGCCCTATGTCTTTGTTTATTATTATCATTTTATATACAGAACCAGTTACCAGTCAATGTAACTGACGTTCTCTCAGTCTCATTGTGCATCAGATACAAATAAATGTTCATTTGCCTCTCAGGAACCTTCCAGATGTTGCTAAACTTTCAAGCTTTTGCTTTCGATACCGTTCTCTGTAATCTATTGAATATTTACCTACTTAAGTTTTTATGGATATGATCTGTCTCAGATTTGGATGTACTTTCTGAAGTGTTTCTATTACTTCATGTTGTCATTATTACTTTATAGTGTAAGCGTTTCATTGGATTCTTAGTGATCTTACTATAATCATTGATCGTGGCTAAGTAAAAGATTATAACTGTGTAACATGTGTAACAGATACATATTCATTCTTTTTATATTACTCATTTAGGACCTGATTCAGACCTCCATGCTTGTTCCGTACGTGAAAGGGAATCACACGCATGTCTCTCCCCTCTCATGTGGGAACTTTGGATGACCTACACGTTCATAGCCCAATCTTAAGTTCTTAAGTGCTCACTGCCGACTCGGTCTAATCTATGTCTATCTTTGTCCCCTTTTGTGGGAATTAGGATATGTGGATATTAAAGATCACCCTGTTGGACGGATCTTCTAATTGCATTTCGTACGCAAACAGCTTGCGAAATTCAAGTGTCGGTCTGAGGTCAGCATGGGGTCCTTATTTATTCATTATTTTGTTGCCTGCATAATTCACATAAGCCGCAAGCAAGGCCCACTCCGATTTTTATTTTGTTATGGACAAGAAGAGCTGTCACATTAATGAGAGGATATTAAAACACACCCTGGAGATCAACTATCTGCTGACAGGAGAGGTGAGGAGGATTCTGGGTGTGCCTCATGACACCAATGTTTCCTCCAGTAATAAAAACGGATATAACTGGAGAGGTGAGGAGGATTCTGGGAGGGTCACATATATTATACTCTTATATAGTAGTAAAATAGAGATATGATTGGAGAGGGAGGGTCCTGCATATGATTAATCATGCATTTATTTGCAGTGCAGGATTCAACTAAATTGAGATATTAATAAATCGTCGAGAATAAGTTAAAGAGTAACCTAAGACTGTTTATAAATGTATTGTCATATAATGCAGTGATTGGATTGATGTTCAATAATGTTTCCAGAAGGCTTAGAAGGATACAGGGAAGTGGTAACTAAGGGTAATGTAGTAATCAGAGAGGGTGATGTGACCACTGAACTCTTGTGTGTCTTCATATGCAGGGTTACACAGTAATTGCTATATCTGGTGGAGATATAACAATCAATGGAAGCAACTGTGTTTTAAGAGAGTGGAATGAAACTAAGAGCCCCATCATGTCGCTTCCATCTAACTCACCTAAGAGAAGCAATGACCTGAAGATCCTGGAACTCACCAATAAGATCATTCAGCTGCTGACTGAAGAGGTGACTGCTGGGAATGGGACATTATACAGTGACACCAGGGGATGTGTGTGACTGGAGAGGTGACTGCAGGGAATGGGGCATTATACAGTGACACCAATAATGCAAAAAAACACAAAACAAAGAATATGACAAATTTCTCAGAGTGCCTTACATGAGTGAGTGGTGTCATTAGGGTTGGTGTCATCCAGTTCGGTTAATCATGGACCTCCTATCATACCAGACCATACATATATATCTCCAGACATCGTTGCAGCCCCCTTATATGTCTCCAGCCCCTCTTCTGTGCCTGCGTCTTTAGGGAAATGCACATCAAAGATGGTATTGGGATATACTAATACATTCAATCCAGAAAGGCGGGCAAGTGTTTACATAGAGATTTAAATATACTATCATCGTGTCCAAGCTAGGCTAAGGGTGAGGTCAATGGAGCCGGACCAGTAAAATAGGATAAATCTGCACAGTAAGAACAGATATTATGAAAACTGGCAGCATCTCATCAAGCAGCATAGATAAATTCTTCATATATGTATGTGTCGCTTACCAGAGCTATCCAGTGTCCCACCTGTTGAGAATAAGATGCCATCCACGTCCTAATAATAATCATCGTAGCCTAATAGGGAAATAGATATTTGGCCGGTGATTGTCTTCTTTAAGGGAAAATGGGAGGGATATTTTCAAGGTTTTAAAGATGTAGGGCCTGATTCAGAGGCTGAAAATAAGAACTTAAAGTTACACCTGGACAAAACCATGTTGATTTCAGGGGGAGTCAAGTTAATTTTATTCTATGCATGCAGGGAGAATGCTTTGCTGTTACTTATTGCACACAGATACCTGATCAGCTTCACTTTTAAACTGCTAATTAGACTTGAGCTGGGAAACATCACCTTTTAACTATAATACTGTTGCAACAAATGAAATTTGACTCCCCTGAAATCAACATGGTTTAGCCCAGGTGTAACTTTAAGTTCTTATCTTCAATCTCTGAATCAGGCCCGTAGTGCCATACATTCATTCTAAACCCTGTACCCCTTGGCACTCCCAAAGTAATTGCCAGAATGTGCCCTCGACCATGGTGCACCTCTGACACTGAGAAACCAATATTTAATTTTCCCAGTATGCACTGCTTTACAGAGGGTAATTATACCCCACGGCCCTGATCAAGACTTAATAACGACAGTTTCCGCACACGGCATGCAGAAATCTGTGGGAAGGCACTGTGCATGCGCTCAGCAGATGTTATGCATTGCGACTCCGATCGTACGTAACTTTTACGTAACGGCATACGATAGGGCGTGACATGCCTACGCAAAGCGATTATACCCATTGTGGGTGGAGGGAGGCATTTAAATTGTACAGTATGGGTTGGATTAGGCACTTATGTAAGACAAGACATTACGTACAACCAGAGATACTCAAGGAAAAGTTAAGGTAGGTTCTGAATACGTAAGTCAGGTAAGTTACGTACATGAGAGGGGAGTATATTAAACTTATTAGTGTGTAACTCGAGTATGTCTGGATCAGGCCTTATGTGATGATGAGAATCAATATATTGTATATTAAGTAGTATGGAGCAAATATAAGTGGCCTTTTATTGCCCTAGTCTTGTTCTTGCAGATCATTTATTTATTAGAAAACCCATCAACACTCCTGCGCTACCTTAAATAGAAAGGATATTTTTTTGGACCTTTAACTATTCATCATAATTCCTGGAACCCGGCCAATCGGCCAGTGCTTTCCACCAATGTAAAGGGGTGCTGAGTTTAGTCACCATTTGTTTTAGGAAGGCCCACTAAAATACTGCAGCACCAATGAGCCTCTTGCGATGGAGGGAGATTAGTGACTTAGGGTTGGGGAAGGGAGTCTTAGGTTTAGGCTGCAGGGAAGGGGAGGGTTAGGGTAACAATTAGCAGAGGAGTTAGGGTTGGGGAAATAGAGAGCGGCACTTACCTGTGTGCAGCGGGGAAAGAAGTTTCTGAGCAGCTCTGGCTTCGCAAATGGGGGTGTCGAAAGCGGCCATTTTGAAAAAGGATTATTGTTAGCTGCGAAACCCACAACCCTCAATGCTAGTCAGGTCCAGAATCACCCATAGGTCATTGCTCAATGCCATCCTCCCTTAAAAACTCATCATCTTCACTTTTCCTCTTGAGATGCCTCAACGCCAGACTGGATTAGAATACCACCTTTGTACAGAAGTTCATAGGGGGCAAAACATAATCTTTGCCCCCAACAAAAATCATGGGGAAGCGACCCTCTGCCCCCCCTGGTTCCTAAACCCCTGCCAGTGACAGAGTGTGGCTCAATGAAGATATGGTTAAAAACTAAGAGCAAAAAAAAGAAACTTCATGCAGGTAAAGGCACTCTATGGGATCAGATCATTTAGAGGAGGGGATTTACTAAGCTGCGGTTTTGGAAAAGTGGAGATGTTTCCCATAGCAACAACTCAAATTTTAGCTGACATTTTCTAGTATGTAAAAAGAAAGTGAGAGCTAGAATAAGATTGGTTGCTAAAGGCAACATCTCTACTTTTCCAAACCCACAGCTTAGTAAATCTGGCACCAGGAAGTCCTTCTTGTTGTGTGTTTTCGCTTTTTATAAGGTGTCTGTTATATGCAAGTGAAAAAATAATGAAATGCTACAAGTAACATCCTGGAAGAATAGGATCCCTAGAAGGTATTTTTTTATCCTTTTGAAACTCTTTTCCTAGTTGAAGGATACTCCACCACCCAGAGGAGGCAGGAGTATGGGTTTTTTTTGGATGGAGCAGTGCTGTGTCGTATGTAAATGGATGTATGATGAATGGTAAGTTTATCTGCTTGTGTGGAATCTGCAAGATGAGTAATTTTGTGTGAGATTGATAAAGTTTAGTACACGACTATCTTTGGGTTTGTGTTATTTAGGTAAAACGATTGTAAAGTGTCTTATCTTGCTATAAGATTTTGTAGGTATTATGTTTTGTGATAATTGGGCAGATTCAGAGCAACGTTTCCGTGCGTATTTACGCCTGGCGGAGACGTAAAAATGCGATTTTGTATGTACTGAAAGGGCCTTTCACATAGCAGGAGCGTAAATTAGTTCGAGGGGGCGTGCCAATTTTACGTTAGCGGAAAGTATGCTTACATTACGCAATGTAGGCGGGGGTTTGCATTTAAATCGTACAGTATGGGCATGGAAATATGTGCGGAAATGAGTGGTTACATGGCCAAAAGTTAAGGTAGGGTTTAGAAAGCGTAAAGCGGCCAAAGTACGTACATGAAGGGGGAGTGTATAGAAGGTACGCTCGCGTAAATGCGCTAGACCGTCTTTTAGACGGCATATACGCAATCTACGTATTGAAACGATACGCAGATTACGTACAATAGCTACTACACATGCGCAGTAGCTATTGTTCATTGAATTAGGTCCGTCTATGGAAGACGGACGTAGTTCTGGATCTACCCCTATAAGTGGTAGTGATATGCTTGAGTTAGTGGCAGCTTCAGTGATAGGGACATCAGAAGATTGTAAGGTTATTTATGATGAATTAGAATAAGAGAAGAGACCACTGTGCTTGAACTTAAGGCTTTACACCTGCAAGCCCTTATTGTACAGTTTGAATAGCTCCCCACTCCCGCCATATGGATATGCCTTAATTCTGCCTTGTCCTGCCCAGCGTTGGAACAACTTCCTGCACAGAAATCTGGATTTAGAGGTTCCAGATTCATGAAAGTCAGTAGCTTGCGCTTGTGCACATGACGTATGTTGTCATGTTAAATCAGGATCTGGTCCAGATTAACAGGAATTGGGCATTAGTAGAGTAAGAGAAGAAGGGAGCCTTAGCATTAGGCTGCGGGGGGGAAGGAGGAGACTTAGATTTAGGCTGCAGGACGGAGACGTAGGTGTTATGGTATTGTACGACACCACTGGGATTACCTGGAATGAAGAACCAAGGTGGTCGTAGGGTAGAGGCGGAAGAGGCTTGCCAAGGCGCGGAGTCTAACGGGATCTGGTTCTTCACTAGAACCTCTAATGGTGAGGATAGTCTGGGCAGCAGATTTACCCGCAGGTCGCGGCCGCTGGGAGACGAAGGTGAGTGAAAGCAGGGCAGAGAGGAATGGAGGAGAGAGAATGGGTTAGTAGGAAACGTCAGTACCAGAAGCGACTGGACTGAGACAAAACAACAATGAACAATGAACAGACAAGACCAGGGGTAACTATACAGTACAGACTCACAAAACAAACAGGGTCATTCACTCACTCAATTATACAGGAGGAAATCCCCTAAGGCAGTGGTTCTCAAACTTTCTCAGTTCGAGGCACCCGTAGGGTCTCCATATTTTTTTTCAAGGCGCCCCTAAGACAAAAATACAATAGAATACAATAGGAAAGAGAAACATTCCGAGACACCCCAGTGAGAGCGTCAACAGTTTGGGAATCACTGCCCTAAGGGATACAAATACAGTCACAGGAAGGGTTAATACAAAGAACGGTTAAACAGAAAGGAGAAGAACAGGGGGGGTTCAGACAATGCGGTAACAGACTGGAACAAAGCAGGGCAAACGATGGGGCACTCAAGATCAGAATAATAAGCAAGAAGGCACAAGGCAAAGAGAGAGCAGGCTGTAGCACCAAACAGGAATCTATAGCTGGCACTGCTGCAATGGCAGTGCCAGAATTTAAGGGAGTGAGAACCAATGAGAGCGCGAGCCCTTTGCGCCTACTACAGCAAATCAGCTAGTGTCCAGGTTGCTAGGAGACGCCCTGGATGCAGAGCCAACAGGTGGGGAGAAAGCGCGTCCAAGGTTGCCTAGAGACGCCATACGCAAGCCCGGAGGGCGGGGAGAGAGCGTCAGGATGGCCGAGCGGTGAGTTAATAAACGCTGCCGTGGCAATGTGGTGGCGTGTGACAGTAGGGTTAGGCTGCAAGGGGGGGAGAATTAGGTTTAGGGAGTGGTGTTCAGTGCTCAGGGGATCGATTGCTATGCCTCATCTAGGCATAAGCAATCGATATCCCAGCCAGTTATCGAAATAGGGTCATTCAAAACAGGGACCCACACTCCTATATGATTACCATTCTGTATTCCACCCACTATCCTTATCTCATACACATGCTGAGTGGGCCTGCCCCCACCAACAAATAGTGATTTCCGCAGTGGAATGCAGTTGGTCAGCATAATTTGCAGTCCTGAGTTGCGCAGTATGAACGGAGATCCGATTTATGCACGCACCATGTGTAAATCAGCTATCGTTCTTAATTCTGGATCCAGCTCTATTTTTTATGTATAGCCTTCGTGATAGAATGTTATAACTGTACTTCTGGTCCACAGAACAGGTATCTCATAACTGTGGCTGCTTGACACATATGCTCATGTTATGTGTGTACTATTTGGAGAGTAAAGATGTAAAGTTAGAAAACCTCCATTCGGATTTTTGTAGTGCGTGAGCTGGAGATGGATATATGAACGTAATAATGTGGATCCCTTGTCTTTCTATACACTTTTCGCAACACCTGGCTGCTTTGTCAGGAGTTCAGTTAACCTCCAGAAGCAAGGTACTGCCATGGGGATCAGGTTTGCTCCAAGGTATGTCAAAGAGGCATTAGGAGAATATTAACATGTGGCATAAAAGCCAATATTCAAAGCACCAGGTCCAGAATAATAATAATCAAATGTTTGCGATTTTTAACAACTTTGAGTAAGTTGTCTTTCTAGATCTATTTATCTAAAAAACTAAAGGAGAAATCTTCAGAATGTTCATTAATGGTATGATTTGGGTCTAGATACTCCCAAGATTTGCCATCTAGGATCAAATACTCTACAGATATGGACCCATTTGTTGGTTCCTTAGAGTTTATTCAAATAATGCTTCATTTTTACTTTTTAATTTGTTTTCTAATCAGTCATTCAGCGTATTTGTCACACCCAACCCCTGTAGTGATCTCCTTCCACCACCAGAGATCTCCCTTGCTCGCTCATTTCTAGAATAAATGGTAGTTCCAGATATTGCCAAAGCTGCTGGTTAGTGAGCCCTTGGCTCAGTGGTCTGCTCCTCACTCTCTCTTATGGATTATACCAGACACCTAGCTTTTGGCTTTCACTTTGCATAATTGGATATGCTTGGATTACTATTGGCTATTCCAGCTTTGACTCTTCCCCTGTGCTATTTCCCTGTGCACCCTTTGGACTTTACTTGTTATCCAGCTGGGACTCATTCTCATTTACCTGCAACTCTTTGTGGATTTCCTGTTACCTGTTTACTTACCGCCTACTCTGGATTTCCTGTTACCTACTTGGTTGCTACCCACCATGGATTGTGATTCTTGTTTGTTCATTAGTCTCTATTCATTGCATTTCCAGTATCTCTGTGTTTATTACAGTATTGAGCATGCTCTGCTTAATGCAAGTAATGTAGAGATGTGATGACTCACAAGCTCTCACTGCCACGTTTATGAATGGATGACATCAGTCCCAGTCATTACATCTTCACAGGAGCTCTGATTATAGCTTATAGGTACACCTGGAACCATTTGTATACTGTACACATTTATCTAGTAATCTACTTCACTCTCTCTCTCTCTCTCTCTCACTCTCCGCAGTCACCTGTAATAAGTCTATATATAGGAGACTTGATGTATGCACATATATAGATTTAATACAGGTGAATGCATGTATGTATGTGTATATATCACACAGTTTTTATAATGTATGTACTTTGTATGGTTCTGCAAACACTTCGGGGGGTTATAATAATAACTATACACCTCAGATAAATACTTAATTTTTATTTATTTAAATACAATATTAAATGAAAACATTGGTTAATAAGTTCATTTACACATATATAATTAAATGTCAGTTAAACTGATAAAACACAGCATGCTTGGCCATTTTTGGAATCTATAGAGGGTCCCATGATTTTAGGTGTCCATTCCTGTAGAGATTGATAAGCTGTCAAGCCCTCTTGATAAAGCCTCGGGCGAAACGCGCATCGAGGTACACGGAGTCATCGGTGCACCAGACAGACCCCGCATGTTTCCATTCACAGCAGCTCTGAGATAAGGTACTAGTAGCCGGAATGCTTCTTTAATAAGTGCAGGGAGGGAGAGATACGGGTCGGGAAGGATGAAGCGCGTCCGTAAGGATGCTAGCATTTACATAGGGTAAGCCTCTGCTACTATTAGTTTAGGTTGAATCCATAGCTACCAACTAATCCAGGTCAAGTACTACCAATATGTGATCTGATATAAACTGCAATGCACCTTTACCTCAAAGCATACAAATTAATCTAATCATGCATATTATTGCTTTAATTATGTAAGTTGCTGTGATAAATGTGACACTGTCCTTTATAACGTCTTAAATGACATTATACATGTTTTTAATATTTGACTGTTTGTATTAATAATAAAATTTAGTTTTATATGGTTCTCTGGCTCAATCTAATAATAATTTATGGGCTGTTATTTATTGTATAAGTGTGCACCCAAACTCCTGTCTTTTTTCCTCTTGTATTTATTTAATTGCTTTAAGGGGTAGTGGTAGCACCTTTAAGCTGCTATGTATATGGGCAATTGGTGCAGTTAACTTGTGTGTATATAGAGATTGATAAGCTGCAGGACAAATAGCAATTCCATATAATCATGATAGCTAAAATCCCTATAATTACAAGAATAAGATGTAATATTATATGCATAAGACCTGTGGTACTAGGAGATATTCCAGTGAACATATCCCACCAATGATACTCCAAATGATCTATTAATTGAGTGGCTACATGTACCATCTGCCCTATTTCAAATATAGTTTGCATGCATGCATGATTGTTAGAATAATTATCCTTCTTTAGATGTAGTTCTACCATTCTTATATTATATGCTACCTTATAAGGTCTAATGATAACTAGTATTCTGCCTATTAGTGACTACTTTTGAATCAAGTGTGGTTTTAAGAGCTACAGATGACAAGAGCAATGGTCATTCATCACGTACAGTTTAGTAGTTATCATCATCCTTTCTCACTACTTACTGCATAATTTGTGTGTCTTGAATGCTATTGATTTTCTTGCGAAATCTGAAGAAAAACAGCAATTCCAAATAATCATGATAGCTAAAATCCCAATAATTACAAGAATGGGATGGAATATTATATGCATAAGACTTTTGGTACTAGGAGATTTTTTAGTGAACATATTCCACCAATGATACTCCAAATGATCTATTAATTGAGTGGCTACATGTACCATCTCCCCTACTTCAATTATAGTTTGCATGCATGCATAATTGTTAGAATAATTATCCTTCTTTAGATGTAGTTCTACCATTCTTATATTATATGCTACCTTATAAGGTCTAATGATAACTAGTATTCTGCCTATTAGTGACTACTTTTGAATCAAGTGTGGTTTTAAGAGCCACAGATGACAAGAGCAATGGTCATTCATCACGTACAGTTTAGTAGTTATCATCATCCTTTCTCACTACTTACTGCAAAATTTGTGTTTCTTAATTGTTATTATATTTTTTGTGAAAGCTGCAGGACAAATAGCAATTGCATATAATCATGATAGCTAAAATCCCTATAATCACATGAATGGGATGTAATATTATACGCATAAGACCTGTGCTACTAGGAGATTTTCCAGTGAACACATCCTACCAATGATACACCAAATTATCTATTAATTGAGTGGCTACGGGGGGTGGCCTGGCTGCCGAGCCACACGGACGTGTCTCACCTCGGCTCCTAGGCCCTGAGATTGGCGCTGTCTGTCTGGGGGCACTGAACACTGCTGGGCTCCGCAGCGAGGTGCTTTTCCACATCTGGCCCCTTCAGGGTGTGCTCCGGTCGTCTGCTCCGCTTTCCCCCGGCGTCTGCAGCTGCGGCCATAGAGACGCGGCCTGCTGCCCACGCGATCACGGCGGGTGCCGTGTCACCGGACCTCCGGACTTTGTGTGGGCTCCTTCGTGCCGACTTGTTGTGGCCCCCCTGCTCATCGGGGGACCGGACGGTCCGTGCCCTGGTGCCTCCGGCGGCCCTGTAGCACCTTGGAACTGCCTGGCGGTGCTTGCGGCCTACAAGCCTGCGCTAGTCTGTGGCCTGACGCCATCCCTCTTCTCAGTGCCTCCACGTGGATCCCGCTGGCGATAGCCACCCCTCCGTGATGGACACCATCATACTGCACCTCCTCTG
>WWET01011960.1:0-12657 GCA_011038615.1 Limnodynastes dumerilii
GCAATGCTATCAGCGCAGCCATGCTAAGCATTGCAGACATGCTGCTCTTACATTTGGGAAACAGAAAACACACAAATAGATTGACATATGTTTTTCTGGTACAGTGTGGGGTTCATTGAAAGCGCCCCACACACAAGGCACTTTGTTGATTCAAATCGCCTTTATTGAATACAGCGATTGCTATTTTTTGAATGGCACGATTTCTGTCCAGCGATGTATGCCAGGTCGATTTTGCTAAAGGCTAAAGTCCGGGAAAGTCTTTAGTGAATACGGTGATAGCATAATCGCCTGCAAAGTCCCGGGAGTTTAGCAAAATTGACCTTAGTAAATGAGGACCCAAGACCCTTCTACTAAACTTATACCAATCTCCAGCCCACTACTACATAGTAACCCTAACCAATCTCTATCACCCTATCTTACACTAGGCTTTTACCAATCTCTACCCCATAGCAACCATAACCAATCTCTATCACCCTATCTTACACTAGGCTTATACCAATCTCTACCCCATAGCAACCATAACCAATCTTTTTCACTGTATCTTGGACTACACTTATACCAATTAATCTCTAACCCTCTACACCATAGCAATCATAACCAATCTCCATCACCCTATTTTCTACTACGTAAACATATACTGATCTCTAGCTCTTCACCACATACTAAACATAATCAATCCCCATCACCCTATATTCCACTACAGCTATACCAATCTCCACCCTATACTAATCCTAACCAATCTAATTCACATTGGGCCGTATTCAGAGCTCCGGCCGCAATGCAATTGAGGCCGGAGTTTTGAGAAATGTGTTACTGCGCATGCGCAGTAATTTTGTAACGTAATCACGTTACTTCTTGCAACGTAGATTGCGTATATGCGGTCTTAAAGACATTTCTCAAAACTCCGGCCCTCTTTGCATAGCCCATTATCTTCAACTGGATTTATGACAATCTCTAAACCTCTACACCGTAGTAACCCTAATCAATCTCCATCACCCTGTCTTCTACTAGATTTATACCAATATCCAAGTCTCTACAATTTACTAAGCCTAACCATCTCTATCACCCTATCTTACACTAGAGCTATACCAATCTCCAAACCTCCACCATATACTAACTCTAACCATCTCCATATCATACACTAGATGTATACCAATCTCCAAACCTCCATCCTACACTAATCCTAACCATCTCCATATCTTACACTATAGTTATACCAATCTCCAAACCTCCACCCTATACTAATCCTAACCATCTCCATCCCCTAATCTTACACTAGAGCTATACCAATCTCCAAACCTCCATCCTATACTAATCCTAACCATCTCCATTAATATTCTACTATTTATTTATTGATGATTTATTTATTTATTTAAAAAGCACTAAACTTATTTCAATCTCTAATCCTCTACCATTTACTAACACTAAACAATCTCTATCACCCTAGCTTCTACTAGATTTATACTAATTAATCTCCAAACCTCTACCCCATAATAACACTAACCAATATTCATCATACTATCCTTTACTACATAAACTTATACTGTATTGATTTCTAGCTCTTCACCACATACTAAACCTAACCCCTCTTAATCACCCTATATTCCACTAGAGCTATACCAATCTCCAAACCTCTACGCTATACTAACTGTAAGCAATCTTTTTCACTGTAACACTCTACCCCTACACCAGACATTTAGCAATCTCTATTACCCTATCTTCTACTAGAGCAATATCCATCTCCAAACCTCTACCCCACACTAGCCCTAACCAATCTCCATCACCCTTACTTCTGCTAGACTACCAATCTAGCCCTATACCCGAATCTCTCTCTACCCCATATTGGGCCGTATTCAGAGATCCGTTTCTAATGAAAGTTCTGTGCGTATTTTTAAGATCGGATCGATTTTGCATCAACTGTGCATGCGTAGTAATAGTGATACGCCGTCTACGTTGAAGTTAAGGTCGGAAATGGCTAAGGGACGGACTTGTGAATCGGACGGAGACTAATGCGATAAGGGAAAGTGGGCACGCTTACAGAGTTAGGGCCGGTAATATACGCAACTAATACACATAAGGCCGGAAGTGAGTGCGGCCAGATAGGGTAAGTCAATGCAGGTGTAAGTTTAGGTCCGGCCAGAGGATGAGAGGGGAGTGACTCTTTTTTCCGGTGGGTGTAACCTGCTCCGACCTGCCACTTAGTTGCGTATATTTACGGTCCATTATCCTTAAAGCTACTTCACCTATCTGTTACAGGACTTATACAAGTCTCTGGCACTCTACCTCAACACCAAAATTATACCAATAACAATTTACCTCTACAGCAAACTTATACCAATCTCAAACCTTCTAAACCATACTAAACCTAACAATCTCCACCACTATATCTTCTACTAGACTTATACCAATCTCCAACCTTCTACTCCATACTAACCCTAACAATCCACCACCATCTTCTACTAGACTTATACCAATCTCTAACCTTCTACTCCATACTAACCCTAACCCTAACCCTAACAATCTCCACCACTCTATCTGTTATTAGATTTACACCAATCTCCAACCTTCTACCTACTAAACCTAACAATCTCCACCACTATCTTCTACTAGCCTTATAACAATCTCTACCACCATACTAAACCTAACAATCTCCACCACTCTATCTTCTACTAGCCTTATACCAATCTGCAACCTTCTACCCCATACTAACCCTAACAATCCACCACTATCTTCTACTGGCCTTATACCAATCTCTGACACTGTGCCCTGACAACAGACATATAAAAATCTATACCGCTGCCTCTCCAGCAGCCCATCAAGCTTTAGGTGGGGAAATGCTGCTGTTACTCTGTATCCCTAATACCTGAAGATGTTTGGGCAAGGAATGAATAGAATGTCCCAAGGCTGAATCTGTGAAGAATCCTTTATTGCCATTCAGTGGAATAGGTGTGGTTGTCTCCTGACATTTATTGACTGATGAAACCAGCTGCTCATCTGGATAAAAATCATCCTGTTCCAGTATCTAGGAAATAAGCAAGGAGATGACAGCATTTATGAATATGGTCTCATATGAATCAGTAACACAGATCTGACCAGGTGAATAATAACATTTTACTATGCCCAGAGCGATCTGGCACATATTTATATATTTTATGACATTTAGTTTTACAAATAAGAAATGATAGGAATTGTATCAAACACTAAAATAGATAGGTGACCACGCAGCCCATGTGTGAGGTGACAGATACTCACATAGGGTGTGTACACACATGACACACATTATCCAGACCCTTACACATGGAGGCCTGAAAGTCTGCATGTCACAGGCGGCGATAGGGGGGACAGCTGTCACAGGTCCCAAGGTGCAGGGGGAACCCAGCAATTAACTATTAAAGAGGGATTGGGCCCCCCAACACATGAGGGTACCGGGCCCCAAGATTTCTATTGCCAGGCCTGCTTACGTATCAAGAACCTGGCGAGGATTAGGCATACGGATCTTAAGTGACGCTCCATCGGATGGATCTCATGGCGTACGGAAATAGGTTAGAATACTAACAGTGTAACGCCTGGCGGAAACCGTGCGTCATACACAAATCTGTATCAGGCCAATGGTCTATATCCAGAAACGGTCCTCCAAGGGTCTATATCCAGCAACTGTTATGATGTGGCACACCGGAAAGACAGGGAGAAGAGGCCACACCAGAGACAGAGGTAATATAAACACACGAGACAGAGGTAATATAGGTCTATATCCAGCAACGGTCCTCCAAGGGTCTAAATCCAGCAACAGTCCTCCAACGGTCTATATCCAGCAACGGTCCTCCAATGGTCTATATCCAGCAACGGTCCTCCAACGGTCTATAGCGAGCAACTGTCCTTCAACAGTCTATAACCAACAAAGTTCCTTCAACGGTCTATATCCAGCAACGGTCCTCCAATGGTCTATATCCAGAAATGGTCTATATCAAGCAACGGTCCTCCAATGGTCTATATCCAGCAACGGTCCTCCAAGGGTCTATATCCAGCAACAGTCCTCCAAGGGTCTATATCCAGCAACGGTCCTCCAACGGTCTATATCCAGCAACTGTCCTCCAACAGTCTATATCCAGTAACTGTCCTTTAACGGTCTATATCCAACAACAGTCCTCCAATGGTCTATATCCAGCAACGGTCCTCCAATGGTCTATATCCAGCAACGGTCCTCCAATGGTCTATATCCAGCAACGGTCCTCCAATGGTCTATATCCAGCAACGGTCCTCCAATGGTCTATATCCAGCAACGGTCCTCCAATGGTCTATATCCAGCAACGGTCCTCCAATGGTCTATATCCAGCAACGGTCCTCCAATGGTCTATATCCAGCAACGGTCCTCCAACCAATCTCCAAACCTCCACCATATACTAACCCTAACCATCTCCATATCTTACACTAGATGTATACCAATCTCCAAACCTCCATCCTACACTAATCCTAACCATCTCCATATCTTACACTAGATGTATACCAATCTCCAAACCTCCATCCTACACTAATCCTAACCATCTCCATATCTTACACTAGATGTATACCAATCTCCAAACCTCCATCCTACACTAATCCTAACCATCTCCATATCTTACACTAGATGTATACCAATCTCCAAACCTCCATCCTACACTAATCCTAACCATCTCCATATCTTACACTAGATGTATACCAATCTCCAAACCTCCATCCTACACTAATCCTAACCATCTCCATATCTTACACTAGATGTATACCAATCTCCAAACCTCCATCCTACACTAATCCTAACCATCTCCATATCTTACACTAGATGTATACCAATCTCCAAACCTCCATCCTACACTAATCCTAACCATCTCCATATCTTACACTAGATGTATACCAATCTCCAAACCTCCATCCTATACTAATCCTAACCATCTCCATCACCTTATCTTACACTAGACGTATACCAATCTCCAAACCTCCACCATATACTAACCCTAACCATCTCCATATCTTACACTAGATGTATACCAATCTCCAAACCTCCATCCTACACTAATCCTAACCATCTCCATCACCTTATCTTACACTAGAGCTATACCAATCTCCAAACCTCTACGCTATACTAACTGTAAGCAATCTTTTTCACTGTAACACTCTACCCCTACACCAGACATTTAGCAATCTCCATTACCCTATCTTCTACTAGAGCAATATCCATCTCCAAACCTCTACCCCACACTAGCCCTAACCAATCTCCATCACCCTTACTTCTGCTAGACTACCAATCTAGCCCTATACCCGAATCTCTCTCTACCCCATATTGGGCCGTATTCAGAGATCCGTTTCTAACGAAAGTTCTGTGCGTATTTTTAAGATCGGATCGATTTTGCATCAACTGTGCATGCGTAGTAATAGTGATACGCCGTCTACGTTGAAGTTAAGGTCGAAAATGGCTAAGGGACGAACTTGTGAATCGGGCGGGGAATAATGCGACTCTAAGTACGGCGGAAATATACGGACCTAAGGATTTGCATAGATATGGGTGGGGGGAGGCATTTAGATGAGGGAAAGTGGGCACGCTTACAGAGTTAGGGCCGATAATATACGCAACTAATACACATAAGGCCGGAAGTGACTGCGGCCAGATAGGGCAAGTCAACGCTGGTTAGGTCCGGCTGAAGGATGCGAGGGGAGTTACTGTTTTTTCTGGTGGGTGTAACCTGCTCCGACCTGAGACTTCGATGCGTATATTTGCGGCCCGATCGCTGACAGATCTCTTTATACGGCCCAATATGACTGCATCACTGTAATGGGTGTCTCTCCGATAGATAGATAGATAGATAGATAGATAGATAGATAGATAGATAGATAGATAGATAGATAGGGTGGATGCCATCCTTTCCTGGCCCACACCTAAGTCTAAAAGGCAGGTCCTATCCTTTTTGGGAACAACTGGGTACTATCGAAAATGTGTACGTGCCCATGCTATGCATCTCACTGACCTGACAAAGAAGAAACTTCCCCAGATAGTCACCTGGACTAATGACTGTGAAAGGGATTTCACTGCCCTAAAAACTGCTCTGGCTCAAAGTCCTGGGCTACAGGCCCCTGATTTTAAGCGTAGATGTATTGTACAGACCGATGCTTCAAACTATGGATTGGGAGCTGTGCTCAGTCAGGTTAATGACCAAGGAGAAGAGCACCCCATTATGTACCTGAGCAGAAAATTCCTACCCCGAGAGGCGGCCTATGCTGTGGTAGACAAAGAGTGTCTGGCATTTGTCTAGCCACTGCAGAAACTGCAGTCCTACCTGTATGAGCGAGAGTCCACTGTGATCACAGACCACAATTCCCTCAGTTTTGTCCCTCCAGCAATACATTTTCACTGTACAGCACAAACAGGGTTCTGATCATAGCAATGCTGATGGTTTATCCAGAAGGGGCTATACTGATGAGTAAGGTGAGCAGGATAAACAGTCATGAAGGTGACTTGTTCTCCTGTCACCATTTTAGGAAGGCAAGATGTCAGGATATAATCAAATAACCGTGCGTCATATACAAATCTGTATCAGGCCAACAGTCAATATCCAGCAACTGTCCTCCAACTGTCTATATCCAGCAACTGTCCTCCAACGGTCTATATCCAGCAACTGTCCTCCAACGGTCTATATCCAGCAACTGTCCTCCAATGGTCTATATCCAGCAACTGTCCTCCAACAGTCTATATCCAGCTACTGTCCTCCAACGGTCTATATCCAGCTACTGTCCTCCAACAGTCTATATCCAGTAACTGTCCTTTAACGGTCTATATCCAACAACAGTCCTCCAATGGTCTATATCCAGCAACGGTCCTCCAACGGTCTATATCCAGCAACGGTCCTCCAATGGTCTATATCCAGCAACGGTCCTCCAATGGTCTATATCCAGCAACGGTCCTCCAATGGTCTATATCCAGCAACGGTCCTCCAATGGTCTATATCCAGCAACGGTCCTCCAATGGTCTATATCCAGCAACGGTCCTCCAATGGTCTATATCCAGCAACGGTCCTCCAATGGTCTATATCCAGCAACGGTCCTCCAATGGTCTATATCCAGCAACGGTCCTCCAATGGTCTATATCCAGCAACGGTCCTCCAATGGTCTATATCCAGCAACGGTCCTCCAATGGTCTATATCCAGCAACGGTCCTCCAATGGTCTATATCCAGCAACGGTCCTCCAATGGTCTATATCCAGCAACGGTCCTCCAATGGTCTATATCCAGCAACGGTCCTCCAATGGTCTATATCCAGCAACGGTCCTCCAATGGTCTATATCCAGCAACGGTCCTCCAATGGTCTATATCCAGCAACGGTCCTCCAATGGTCTATATCCAGCAACGGTCCTCCAATGGTCTATATCCAGCAACGGTCCTCCAATGGTCTATATCCAGCAACGGTCCTCCAATGGTCTATATCCAGCAACGGTCCTCCAATGGTCTATATCCAGCAACGGTCCTCCAATGGTCTATATCCAGCAACGGTCCTCCAATGGTCTATATCCAGCAACGGTCCTCCAATGGTCTATATCCAGCAACGGTCCTCCAATGGTCTATATCCAGCAACGGTCCTCCAATGGTCTATATCCAGCAACGGTCCTCCAATGGTCTATATCCAGCAACGGTCCTCCAATGGTCTATATCCAGCAACGGTCCTCCAATGGTCTATATCCAGCAACGGTCCTCCAACAGTGCTAGATACACCTATGGGTGGAGCTATTCACAGGACACACCTCTTTGGTGCAGCACCTTGATAGTGCTCTTACAATCTTCCTGATATTCATTTCCAAAAGTAGGCAACCATGATATACATAATGGGGCTGATCCAGCCCTATGCTGCCTGGCGGTAACACACCGGGCTTAAGCGTAAGATCAGCTTAAAAGCCGATCTGCGCATGCGTCGGGCAGATGTTGCCCGTTGTAGCTAGGCAATGCCCAATCCTGGATCGGGCGTCGGTAGCAACAGTGTAGTAACGCTGGAGGGGCGTTCCCCTCCGTTACTTTGCTGCAGTTAGTGCAGGTAGGCGGGGGAGGGAGGGTAATGAAGCTGAGAGGGCGGCGTTAACGTAGCAACGCCTCCGTCCCAGCGTATTAACAGTCGCTTACACCGGCTGAAGTTAGGGTAGCTGTGGACGGACCACGTCATAGTATTTATGAATGGACATATTTCATTTTAGCTACGCAGTGCATCACTTTATTTTTGGAAAGGTGTCTAGTGTATTGTATGAATGCGAAGACTTTCTGGACAATGGGCCTGATCCAGACTCCCGCACGCTTTCCGTAATTACGCGAGACAGAGGGGAGTGCACACCCCCTGTCACTCCCCTCTGTCCTGCAGGCTTTATGGCTGCTCACGCTATAAGCCTGGATTAATCAGACAGGCGGATCAGTGGTCCGTACGACTGCTGATGCACTACAGTGTGGGAGCCCCCTCCCACACTGTACACTTAACATGCTTGGCGGAAGCTAGCACAGCCAATTTCCTAGCATAACATCTGGAGGGCGCATGCACCATGCGTGTGTAAGTCACTGACGTTATTAATTGTGAACCCGGTCCAATGTCTTTGGTAATAACCTATAGTAATGAGGCTCTTTAAGGCTTCACGTGCTGGCCTGAGAGCACAGCGAGGGGTCATTAGCTTTAGTCCTAAGGAACAGGAACTCACTAATTTAAAAGCCCATGGACTTTGGGAAATGTCGTTATCTGTAAATTGTGTTATATGTAACCTGTTATGTGTGAATTGTGTTATCTGTAAATTGTGTTATATGTAACCTGTTATGTGTGAATTGCGTTACCTGTAAATTGAGTAAATGTCCTGTCTGTAGGAAATATTTCCTGACTGTAATAATTGAATGTTATATTTGAGACAGAGCAGCACCGTTTGGACCTGGGAGTGGGTGTTCCCCCCTCCCAGCATGTGTGCCAAAACCTGTATATAAACTGAGCTGTGTCTGTATGAAAGTATTTCAACAAAAGTATTCCTACTGAAGTATTCTGAGCCTGGACATATCAGAGGTTATACACCACTGGTCCAGAGGTCCTTATCAGGACCCAATGAAGAGCTAATAAACCATCTATTTGCTTCAAGTATCGCATCGGCTGTATTCCTGTGACTACAGATTAGCTGACATCTAATCCGTTTCTCTGCTGATCTGAAGAGAGCCCAGCGTCCTGTCTGCTCTGCCAGCTACCCAGCAGTCCTGAACCCAAAGCAAGTGGTTCTGGGGGACAACATCCAGACCAGGGGTGTGCAACAGCCATTCCAGTGGATACCTGGAAGTAAGCACTTCTAGGTGCCGGTGGTAGGAGCCTATTGGTGGCAGCAAACCCCTCCTACAATGCAGTGGGAGGAGCCAGTGACAGTCGGTCACTGGCTGTAAACAGGAACCCCTATACCCACGGTGTAGGAGCCATATTGGGATAAGTCGTATCCCGTAGCAAGACAACGATCGGGAGCACTGGTTACAGACTGGTGACAGCAGTAGGATCTGTGGATCATGTCACATTTCTGGCGGCAGCAGTGAGGATCCGTGTGTCCTGTCACATTTTCTGTTGGCAAGCGGTGGGATTGTTTCAGACGACTTTTTGTGCCCTGTTGGTGAAAGCCGAGTTACTTAGGAGAGGAGTAACTGCAGCAAAGGGAAATGCATAGGATGGCGAAATACAGCGGATTGTCCAAGGCGGATCTGGAAATTCTTTGCCAAGCCAAAGGTGTGGATGTCTCTTATGCAGCAACGAGAGGCAAGATGAGAAAGACTCTGCTGGACTGGGAGAAGCAGAACAGGCCAGTCCAGGGGGAGGAGCCTGACAGCGACAGTGAGGAGGAAAGACAAGTGTTTTCCCAAGACGTCACATCTGGACCCTCGAATAGTCCAGCATCAGATTGCATCAGTGGTGTTGCCCACAAGCAGCTCAGGCTTCATCACCTGTGATCCACGGCGAGAATGACACGTTAGCTGTGCAGTTGGCATAACTGGGGGAAGGTGCATCCAAGAAGGAGCGGATGCTCATTATACAGCTATGGGGCCAGAGGTCCTAAAGACCGTGTATACGCAATCTACGTTGCAACAAATAACTGAGATTACGTTACAAAATTACTGGGCATGTGAAGTAGAACATATTGGAAAACTCTGGCCGCTTTGCATAGGCGGCCGGAGCTCTGCCTACGGCCCTATGACATTGTTAGGAAGGCCCTCCTTAAGCACTATCTTATTACTCCGGAAACGTACCGGCATAAGTTCCGAGAGTTGGTGAAAAGCAACACCATCACCCACAAAGAATTCGCCAACTAACTGCGGCAATTTGTGGTAAGGTGGGTGGATGGATCAGGTGCCAGGACCAGGGAGGCGCTAATGGACTTAATTTGCCAGGGACAATTTCACTGGAGGTGAAGGAATGGGTGCTGGATTGCCAACCAAAAACGCTGGAAGAAGAAGCCCAGTTAGCGGCTATCAATATGTGGCTGTTCACCCACACTGGCAGAAACGCCAGACAACCAGCCAGCCCCAAAGGACTAAGAGCAGAGGGACATTCTTCTTCTACTCAACCCCCCATGCAAGTGCTCACAAACCCGGGTACCTCTAGCCAAGCATTGCCCCGTGGTGTCCCTGGAAACTATCAGAGACTACCAGAGCCAAGGCTGGAGAAAAAGTGTTATGGCTGCTGGAAAATTGGTCACTTTAGGATGAACTGTCCCACAGCCCAAGAACCCCAGACTCGTGTCCCTAATCTGAATCCTGGGGCCCGTATTGTGTGCCTGACCAGAGGAGGTGAGGCCCAAGAGTCTGTTCCCACTCCTGTCAGCCCAAGGGAGTGTGGTGTGGAGCGGAGTGACTCTGTGGAGAGGGTCACTGCTATGGTCACAAGGCCACCTTCCAATATGTGGAGACACCTGCAGCCAGTCCAAGTGGGAGCCCTGCACGGTGAAGGACTGAGAGACTCGGGGGCCTCAATCACTGTGGTGAGCCCCTATCTTGTGGAACCTGCTACAATATTGAAGGGACAAACTGCTAAGGTGACTGTGGCAGATGGATTACAAAGAGACGTTCCCATGGTGCGAGTATGTCTGCACTGGGGAGCTGGAAAGGAGATACGGGATGTAGCAGTTATGGATGGCCTCCCAACTGATTTAGTCCTGGGCAACGATCTTGGCCATGGTATGCGGACGGAATTTGTTACACCCATCACCCGGAGTTAAGCTGCCAGACAGTCATCAGGATCTGTAACAGCATCATCCAGCACAGAGGAATAGGTAGAAGCTGCAGCATCATCAGGACCCATCAGTGACATCCCTTTGACTGACCCTATTGTATCTAACCCGTGTGACCCTACCGTAGCCTCCCCTGGAGAATGCCCTGACCTAGCAGACAGTGAGAGGGATAGAAGGGACTATGGAAAGGACATCATAGCACAGACAGATGTGGGGGCTCTGATACACACTGCAGACTATGGAAAGGACATCATTTCAGGGGTGGATGTGGGGAGTGTGACCTGGAGGAAGGGGTCACTGAACCAGGTAGTCAGGAAGGTAGAGGGTGGTGGACCAGACAGGGAGCATGTGCCACCGGTGGTACCTCACGACTTTAGTGCACAAGTGAATCTAGCTGAGGCAAAGACCAGACAGGAGACCTGGGTTGATGAGGGGGTCCCAGCTAGCATGTGGGAGGTTGGGCAGAAACACCTAAGCGATATCGTCTCTGTGGTGGCATTGGATCGCGCAGATAGGCAACAGCGGACCTACCATGTGAATATGTTGAGGGCATACCACAAGCGTAGGGAGGTGGTAGCAGCGGTTTGCTGCTTACCAACGGAGGAACCAGGAAGTGATCTCCTCGCAGATGCCAAGGGCGATGGTGGCGTAGAAGACATGGGCTTGGAAGAGGAGCTGTGTAGCTGTAAGAGGGGGCAGCGTGCAGTGCTGGGGACCTTTGCTGCTCAGTTTACCAGAAAGCCAAGAAGGACTTCTATTGTAATCAACCATGTAGATACTGGTGATTGCAAGCCCATAAGGCAACCTGTGTATCAGGTATCACCAGGGGTAAAGGAGTGTATGGACAAAAAAGTGCAGGGAATGCTGGATCCAGGTGTGATCCGGATATTGTGCAGTCTCTGGGCGTCCTCTGTTGTATTGGTTCCTGAGGAGGACCAATTGAGACATGGAGGGCAGTTGTTAGAGAGAGATCAGTGGACAGAACAGACCATCAGAGCAGACAAGTGTCAGATGGGGAAGTCAGAGGCGCAGTACCTGGGGCGTTGTGCAGGGGGAGATGCTAAGTGCTAAGTCAGACCCAGCTAAGGGAGCAGCAAACAGAGACTGGCCCCGGCCTACACCCCAAAGCCAGGTCAGTGACTACAGGGTACTACGGACATATGGTCCCAGGATTTAATACTGTAGCAAGACCCCTGACAGATCCTACTAGGAACAGACTTCCAAAAGTATCTGACTGGACTCCTGCTTGTTAGCTGGCACTCCCGTAACTGGAGGAGGCTCTGATACACACTGCAGTGCTGATAGCACCGGACTATGATAAGGACTCCTTTGTACAGACTGATGTGGAGGCTCTGATACATGCTGCAGACTGATAGCGCTGGAATATGGAAAGGACATCATACCACAGACAGATGTG
>WWET01011962.1:0-12648 GCA_011038615.1 Limnodynastes dumerilii
GCAAATCTTTAGCGGGCGCTACTTTAAAACAAAAAAAATAGCACCAAAGTTAGACGTAGGTGACCATGTGCGAGTTTCAAGATTTAAGGATATTTTTGAAAAAGGTTATGAGCAGTCTATTACAGATGAAATATTTATAATACACAATGTAAACACTAGAGGCCTCAAACCGCTTTATACATTGACTGATATGGATGGCAATATTATCACTGGGGGTTTCTATCCAGAAGAAATTCAAAAAATACCTAAAAACATTAACAGGATCTAACAGGATCTACAAGATGGAAAAGATTTTAAAAAAACAAGACCATCAGAAAGCGGAAATACTCTTTAGTGAAATGGCGCGGTTACCCAGACAAATTTAACAGTTGGGTGGAAAGCTCGAAGTTGAAAGCTATATAAAGACGCGTTCTATAAAACAAAATGATGGCTGACAAATCGTTCTATGTAACGCTGCCTAGTAACGCCTCAGCAGAAGCATTTCTGCAATACCAGATTTCCAATTTTACTACAAAACTGGCACAGCCGATCGATTTAAACGGCGAATGGGAGGTGACCCTCACCGAGATACAATACCCACACACTTGGTATACGCTGGATTTACGTGATTGTAAAATATACATTGGCAAGCGAAATGGTGCAGGTGTGAACATGTACATAAAGCCTGGCTATTACGAGACGGTGAAGCAGATTATTTCCGCAATTAACACAGAATTTTCCCGCCATAAATTTCAGGGATCTCTAATGCTATATTATGATCATCTAGAAAGAACCATTTCTTTTGATGAAAATCAGGTGTATCAATTCACAGCCGGCGACAAACTGACAAGAATTCTAGGATTACAGGATTTAGGACTAAATATAGCATACCCTGCGTCGATATTCACGGTGGTCAGTATATGTTTTACGTTTACACAGACATTATTGAGCACCAAAGGGTTGGTGATAGTTTTGTGCCACTACTACGTAATGTTGAAATAAAAGGATGCAACAATGAAATGATCTCATGTCGTTATGTAAAACCCGACTACCTACCATTGTGCAAAACGCATTTTGACACAATAACAATCAAGATAAAGAACGATCAAAACGAGAACATCGCATTTAAGTTCGGGAAAGCGATCGTGAAGTTACACTTTAGACCGCGCAAGGCTAATTTTTATTAACTAACCAAGATGGTGGCCGTGAAAAATTATGGGGATCCAGCCATCTACTCCGCTTATTATAAAGCACAAGTGGGTAATGGATTACCGGGATCTCACGCATATATGTACGGACGCGGATTAGGTGGTATTTTTAGAAGTCTATTCAGAAAAGCTGTGCCTCTCTTTAGACACGGACTGGATATAGTTAAACCGCATGTAAAGACCGCTGCTCGGAATATAGCAAAAGACGTTATGGGTCGCGTATCCACAACTGTTATGGATAAATTGCGCAACACAAATCAGGATGGTATGGGTGTAATATACACGACTAAGGGAGGCGTTAAAAGAAAACGGAAAAGCAATACAACACTCCCAATGTGGAGTATACCCTATTTAAACAAAAGTAGCAACAGTCAATGCAAGAAGAAGAGGAAACATCGCATCGGTGATATCTTTTAATCCGTACAATGTCTTTCATACACAGCGATTCGTCAGAATGTGCAATATCTGAGCTGGATCTTTTTGATGTGCCACCGACGCAAACAAGTATTGAAAAAAGTTTATACGTCGAGGTTCAACCGTTAGCAGCACTATCAGACACAGTGCCGCTCGAATTCTACATCGCAGCAAGCGGCGAGCATTACTACGATTTGAACAACACGCTGTTGTATGTTACCTGCAAAATTGTACGCCCTGATAACGCAGCTTTAAATCAAGGCGCCCGGGTGTCACTCATCAACTACCCCATCGCAACACTATTTAATCAGGTTGATGTTACATTGGGAGACAGACTCATTTCACAATCTAATAACCTATACGCATACAGAGCCTATATTGAAACTATTTTTAACTATAGCGCCGATGCCTTATCAACCAAATTAACAGCTGGTTTATTTTACAAAGACGTCGCTGGTGAGCATAATACAAGAGCTCTGGATGGTGCAAACACAGGATTTATAAAGTGTGCAAAGTCGCACTGTGGAATTACTGGGCCCTCTGCATTGTGACCTTTTCCACCAGCATAAACTCATCTTAAACGCCGTTGATTTAAAAATAAATAAGGACACATTCTGTTTAATGTCCACTGAAGCCGATGCGTGCGTTGTTTGCTAAACTAGTACAGGTGTCACCAGCTGTAAGAATTGGGCACCCTCAAGCTTTGCTAAATGGCAATGCAAAATATGCTATCAACCGTGTTGGTATGAAAATTTACAGTGTACCAGCGGGTAGTCATGTGTTTAATTTGGAAAACTTGTTTTTAGGTCAAGTACCTAAAACCGTTATAGTGGCATTTGTCGATAATGAGACATTTTCTGGTAGCTATGAACGAAACCCACTACGCTTTGAACATAGGAATGTGAACTTTGCATCGCTTTACCTGGATGGTACACCGTATCCGGCCAAGCCTTTCCAACCCGACTTTGAACAAGGGAATGCTGTGCGTGAATATATGGCACTCATAGAAGTTACAAATAAAGAGAAAACAGACAACGGGGTACTGATTGATCGTTATGAGTATTTATCCGGCTACACATTATTTGCATTTGATCTATCACCAGAACAAGACTGTGGGTATCACTTATCACTGATAAGAACCGGGAACCTGCAAGCAGAATTCCGATTCGCTGAAGCATTGGATCGCACCACCAACGTGATAATATATCCAATATTTGATAATATCATTGAGATTAATCAGAGACGAGATGTGTTATATGATTACCTATAAATTGAATTGTGTGTACTAAATGTCATCAATATTAATATGAATACGTTACAGATAAACAGTGTTTTGTACGCAGAACCATGTACACGTTCTGTTTTTAAAGGCGTATATCCTTGTGATATGTTACCGTAATATAAATTGAGGCATTTTCCTTGCGCATTTATAATCAATACACATCCCCACACGTTGCCCAGGGAACACTGGTTAGCTGTATATTTTAATCATGAAGGTACTTGTTACTTTTTTGATTCGTACGGTTTACCGCCTAACAACCAATTATTCCCAAAAAGTATAATAACATTTTTTAAATACAATTCAAATAGCATATGCTACCAAGATTGTCAGATACAGAATATAGCTAGCGCTGTTTGTGGCCAGCACTGCATTTTCTTTATATTTTTTATGTGTAAAAACTACAGCTATGAACGATTTTTGACGTTTTTTTACCGCAAATACAGAGCAAAATGATCTCCGTGTTTCTAAATTTGTACGTAGAATGGCTACAGTGAATACTGTTAGAGATAACAGTGATAAATACATTCAGTGTTGTAGGTGTTGTTATAATTGATATTTTACTTGAAAGTATGGCATGTCCACAAATGTGTGCTTTATTATAATAAACACATTGGGCCTGATCCAGCGCTACGAAAATTCGCACGACGGGCGAATGCGAACGTACGCTCGGGCGTATCAACATACACGCCCCTAACACTCCCATAGTAAAGTCCCTGCTTACGGCGGCTATACCCTACACTGGGTACGACCGTCGCCCGTACGAAAATTCGCAGAAAATACGCTGAGCGTACGGGCTTAGCACGCCCATACTGTACAATTTAAATGGCTATCCCCGCCTCCCTGTAGTAAAACGGGCGCCCAGCCGACCATCGTAAAAAAAATACGCCCCGCGAGCGAAAAATACGCTAACAATACGCCCGCTATTCGCTCATGACGCTCGGGCGACCGGAAGCTGTCATACTGGGCATGCGCGTTGCGAATTTTTCGCAGAATTTTCGCATACGCTCGACGTACGCTCGCTTGCGGTCGTTGCTCTGGATCAGGTTATGCCCATTTCTTTTTCATCTTTGCCTTTGTGTTTTTTACAGACACAGTTTTTTTATTTTTTAAATCAATAAAAAATCTCTTTTATTAAAAAATAAAAAAAAGATTACAAAAATATTTACAGAAATTCATATAAAAAAATATATAAATCAAGCCAACACATGTTTGGAAATCAAAACGGATATATAAAATGTAGGATAGTCGTTAATTATAATAGATGCATAACGAAAAATAAATAGATAAATAAATACATCAATAAAGCAGGCAATTACAAGTATTACATGCTTAACCACCGCGGTTGTTGGATTATTTTAGTTGTTCTTTTCCGTGGTAATAAATATCTGTTTGGCGTTGTTAGTGATCCGCTGAAAATGTGAAATTGCTTCTTATCATGCGGCTGAGGTAAAACGGGGAATGCTGATGCGTTATCTACTGTGTCAGACATTTGCGTTTTTAATAGATCTAGGCATCCTCTGTTTGTCACATTGCCGACTACCTAGGATGGTATATTTAATTCAGCCATAGCTCGCATGAACTCTTCCCATCCCTGTGGGGTCTTTCCGGCTGACACACGATGGTTTTGTGTAACACAGCGCACTAAGTCCAATATGTTGGATCCTGGTACAACATGATCTTTATAAATAAATTCCCCTTTAGCATTCCAGGCAGAAATGTCTTTAGAGTGAGCCATTTTACTGAGAAGTAATTCGCTATTTCTCTTAAAACGTTCAATAACATTATTTAGCAATTCGTGATAAACTGAATCAGTTTCAACAGGTTCTTCACGGGATTTTGCTTCATGAGTTGATGATGTTTCAGGTAATAAAAGCGTCAGCGATGACAGTTCTCTATCGGCCTCTTTATTTAGCATCAGATATCTCTGTAACACGGCGGTGTAGCGTTTAGCCTTGTCATATTCTGATAAATTGTTATTCTGTAAGATGTTTGTGACGCTGTGTAGCCGTTTTACGGATATCTTCATTAACAGGATTGTTGGTATGTAAGCGATCTATTTGTTGTTTAGGTACCAGATACATTTTCTCAGCATATTCCATCAACGATTAGCGAAAAGACTTGTTAATAATGGTATAGCAAAGCCTAACAGCGAGCCGATGAAACCACCAGACTGCTTCTTTTTACCAATGGAACATTTCTTGTTGCAGAGTGTTTTTATAAGATCGCGCTTCTTTTTGAGAATGTCGAGTTGTCATGGTGACAACGGTATTTTACCTTTAATTGTATTGAGAGCTATCTCGCATATAGCTGTAATCAAATCATTTGATGCTGTGGATAAAATAATATTCCTCTGCGTCGGTGATGCATTAATTAAAGTCTTTAAAATCAACCAGTTTCTATGGAGCCTGGAAGACATATCCACGCCTGACGCCGTCAAGTGTAATAACTGTTTATCACAGAACTAGCGCTTTTTAAATTGCTTTTTAAAAACATAAGCGGCCGGCAGAGCAGGGTGAAAGAGTCCCATACGTAAGCGGTACTCATCAGGCGTGTTGGATCTTAAGTCAACTAGTAAATATCCATAGGGCTGGCTGGTTGCATCTTCAAAGGATTCTAAAAAGAAACCTGTTTTACCAGGGTACATCTGTCTAGCGAGGGTTGTTATCTGTAATTTATCTCTAGGATTTTTGAATAACACCATATATTTTGTATTTAAATTTATTGTTCTAATTTTCTTACCCTGACAAAATATGTTTTGCACAAGATACATAGGGCCATATCCAGAACAACGCTTGTGAGCGAATTTAGGCGTGGCGGAGACGTAAAATTGCCTCTTGGTAAGTACTGCGCATGCGCGCCATAGAAAATACGCTCCGTAACGTAGCATAATTGTGAACGTATGGGCCATTCACGTATGTGTCACGTAAATACTTACGTATGGGCGTGCCAATTTTACGTGAGTCCAAATTACGTCTGAAATATGTTAAGTAGGCGGGGGTTTGTATTTAAAGTGTACAGTATGGGCGTGCTTAGCTGCATAAATACGTGTTGTTCAGGCAGACCCTCTATGAAACGGATATTTTGAAAAGCATGTAACAGTTTATCATACATAGGTTGCCAGCATGCATAAAACCAAACAATATTATCAGGTTTGTGCGACAAAAGTGTATCGGAACATTCCAGTAGTGTTTTCACAAAATAACTCTTTCCTGAATTTGAGGGACCTGCTAAAATACATGAGAACGGGTGTTGTAACCGGGTGTCCATGCTTATGTTAATATCCGAATGGTAATGTGGTGAAATTGTCTTTTATTTGTCTCTTAGTATACACACATTTCTGAGTTTTACGCAATATTCTGGTTTGAATTTGCCAATGCTTCTTAACCCTAACTATACCCGGTTGACTAACAATGATTTTTTTCTGATCGTCACCCTTTGGATTTAATGGATAGTCCAGTACCAAATCTTTTAAACTGTCAAAGTTAATGTGTTGTGCATTTCCAGCATTGAGGGTGATGCCTTTGACTTTTAGGACGGTCTTCCCGTTGCATAATTTGTAACCGTATGTCTTTGGTCCGGCTGAGACAAATTCTGTTATATGCGTACCAGGCGGTAGTTCGCTAGTCAGCTCGCCTAGATAATCACCCAGTGGTGGATTCCAGTCACCGGGCCTGCTGACAAAGATCACAGAATCTGTATCATGGTAAAGACAGCGTTCTTGTAACCTATCCAAAAGATTGTACAGTTCAATGCGCGCATAAGCGGTAGTGAAGCAGGCTATGAATATGTTAGTGTTGGTTGTTTTAGTGTAATGATTTTTTGTGTATTTCCAATTTACCATAGTTGTTTCCTCATCAATGAAATCTATAGAAGATACATCATAGTGCGGTAAAAAAGCATATTCAAAAAGCCTGTCAGGATTGGTCACAAGACTTGTATTGGGTAAATTACTACGCTGACCGAACTTGCCCCACAAAGAATTTCAAAATAACTTTGAAATGTGTCTCTTTGCAGGGTTGTAGGCTATGTGCCCCGGTCGTAAAGAGACCCCTTCTTTTTCATGATAAGCGTCAATATAAGACTGACGCTTCTCATCATCGGTACACCATGTAGGATAACCAGATGCCTTCTGTTTGTCCCTGAGATGTAATTTAATGTATGAAGAAAACAAATCATCCGATTGTGCGTCAAACTGCCATACCTCAAAATCTCAACCACTCTATAGCCTTTTTCTATAGCCAGATTTAACTCTATCGTACACCATGTACCTGTCAGAGCACGATCCTCATCGTTGTGCATGCAACAATCTGTCTGACTGTTCTGAGCGCAGCTGCGACATAAAGGGAACATTAACTTCCCACACATTTAAGTGGTAAAACGGGGAAAAACAGGGCTCACGGGAGGTACACTTTAACTTTAGCTATGCCGAAATACGTTGTAATGTCCGCAAAATCCCTATAAATGATCCACGGATGTTTTACAGGGTATGTCTTGGTTTTGTTGACATAAGGATACAAACTTGTAAAGTCATAGTAATGAATGAATTCATTAAATTGCACCTTGTGATACAGCTTTATGGTGTTAGTCCGTCCGCCATAAAGCACATCACGGGGATCCAAAGGTCTGGCAAGGCTTTATTTGTAAGAAAAGAGCGTAAATCTACGTCGCTATCTAGCATTTTTTTTCCACTCACACTCCCACATAACCCGAACAGAAAAATCGCAACGTTTTAAAAAGTTCATTTTTAGCATAGTCTTGTGACGCAATTGCCCGAATGTTGTTTTAGTCACCTTGTTTTCATCAAAGGCGTTATAACACGCGGGACAACCGTGGAATTCAAAAGCCGTGCGTGTATCATTAATCAATGCATAGCCGTCCAGGTAGTAGTCACCAACCCGCTTCTCCCCGCCTTGTAAAGCGTGTTGTATGTGTATGTCCTCGATATGTGAAATGTACATCAGCCATTATATGGCTGGTGTGGAATAGCATTTCTGTGTTTTGTATTAGTTATCGCCAGGGACAAGGGCTATCGTTTCACTTTGTAAGAAACTGAATCTGTACATGGCCATGCATACAGAAGCCAGAGTTGTGAGTGTAAAGGGGTCAACCTGTCTCTGAAGCGTGACAACTTTTCTTTTCCTCTCTGCGGTGATAAAACGTTTTGTCATGGTTATCACAGCATCTCTAAAACAAATACACGCATTTTTTTAAATTTCCACATCTTCCATACAGTAACGTTTCAATTATTCCTGAAAGTGGAATTCGCGATGTTTATTTTTCTCATACCATGCCATAAACTCGACTTTGTCCTCGGGCATCATATACTCAACAATGTAATCCTATATCGCTGGCATTGGACCTATGTAACTCTGATTAGCTGCCATATTGAAAAAATGTGGGAAATGCCCTTTAGAGCCTTCAAATCCCATAGACTGCGGCAAACGACTGAGACGCATGGGTAAAAAATTTAAGGAGTCGATGAACCTTATATCGAGTCCCGATACAGTAACACAGAGTAATTTACCACCTTGATCCATCACGTCTATCTTAACTTTTTCCTTGATCAGTTCTTTCATCACAAAATATACATCATAACGTAATAATCATGAAATTTAGAGTCAATTAATTTTTTCACAAATCTGCAATGCAATCAACCCCCTGAAACTCCCAAGATTCATCACCCTCTAACGCCATAGCGTAGCAATAATTTGGAATATGCTCCCCGGTCTCCTGCATACACTCAAAATCATAAAATATATAACGATTACTGAGCGTGTCAGACCCAATGCCGGCCATGTAGCACAAGTGTCCATCAAATTCATCAACATGATCCTTACAAATAGGACATTTCATACCTTTGCATTTATGAGCTACTTTTGCGTATCTACCACAATTGTCACAGTATCTGTTAGTATGACATTTAACTGCCCCATTCAGAGCTATCCTCTGATGTTCCTGTAAACACAGCTGAGATCTGCAAAATGCTCTACAGTTGGGACAACGTAAAGTACAACCAACATCATCAATGCATGTCTCCCTCAGACAAGTTTTACAAAAATGAACACAACCATGATTGCTCTTATGGTGATACGCTGTATGACAATTATGCGTAGTGGGTTTCACTTGTAGCTACCAGAAAATGCCTCATTATCAACAAATGCCGCTATAATGGTTTTAGGTACTTGACCTAAAAACAAGTTTTCCAATTTAAACACACGACTACCCGCTGGAACACTGTAAATTTTTATACCAACACGGTCGATAGCATATTTTGCATTGCCATTTAGCAAAGCCTGAGCGTGCCCAATTCTTACAGCCGGTGACACCTGCACTTGTTTAACAAACAACGATGCTGCAACAATCTGTATCTTGCACGCATCGGCTTCAGCGGACATTAAACAGAATGTGTCCTTATTTCTTATTTTTTATTTTCAAATCGACAGCGTTTAAGATGAGTTTATGCTGGTGGAAAAGGTCACCATGCAGAGGGCCTAGTAATTCCACAGAACGACTTTGCGTCGTGGCCCTTGCGCACTTTATAAATCCTGTGTTTGCACCATCCAGAGCTCTTGTATTATGCTCACCAGCGACGTCTTTGTAAAATAAACCAGCTGTTAATTTGGTTGATAAGGCATCGGCGCTATAGTTAAAAATAGTTTCAATATAGGCTCTATATGTGTATAGGTTATTAGATTGTGAAATGAGTCTGTCTCCCAATATAACATCAACCTGATTAAATAGTGTGGCGATGGGGTAGTTGATGAGTGACACCCGGGCGCCTTGATTTAAAACTGTGTTATCAGGGCGTACAATTTTGCAGGTACCATACAACAGCGTGTTGTTCAAATCGTAGTAATGCTCGCCGCTTGCTGCAATGTAGAATTCGAGCGGCACTGTGTCTGATAGTGCTGCTAACGGTTGAATCTCGACGTATAAACTTTTTTAAATACCTGTTTGCGTCGGTGGCACATCAAAAAGATCCAGCTCAGATTTTGCACATACTGACGATTCGCTGTGTATGAAAGACATTGTACGGATTAAAAGATATCACCGGAGTCGCGATGCAATGTTTTCCTCTTCTTCTTACGTCGACTGTTGCTACTTAAACAGGGTATACCGCACATTGGGAGTGGTGTATTGCTTTTCCGTTTTCTTTTAACGCCGCCCTTAGTTGTGTATACTACTCCCGTACCATCCTGATTTGTGTTGCGTAATTTATCCATAACAGTTTACATGCGGTTTAACTATATCCAGTCCGCGTCTGAAGAGAGGCACAGCTTTTCTGAATAGACTTCTAAAAATACCGCCTAATCCGCCTCCGTACATATATGCGCTACCGTAAAATCCCTGTAATCCATTACCCACTTGTGCTTTATAATAAGCGGAGTAGATGGCTGAATCCCCATAATTTTTCACAGCCACCATCTTGGTTAGTTAATAAAAATTAGCCTTGCGCGGTCTAAAGTGTAACTTCACGATCGCTTTCCTGAACTTGAATGCGATGTTCTCGTTTTGATCGTTCTTTACCTCGATTGTTATTGTGTCAAAATGCGTTTTGCACAATGGTAGGTAGTCGGGTTTTACATAACGAGATGAGATCATTTCATTGTTGCATCCTTTTATTTCAACATTACGTAGTAGTGGCACAAAACTATCACCAACCTTTTGGTGCTCAATAATGTCTGTGTAAACGTAAAACATATACTGACCACCGTGAATATCGACGCAGGGTATGCTATATTTAGTCCTAGGCTGTAATCCTAGAATTCTTGTCAGTTTGTCACCGGCTGTGAATTGATACACTTGATTTTCATCAAAAGAAATGGTTCTTTCTAGACTATCATAATATAGCTTTAGAGATCCCTGAAACTTATGGCGGGAAAATTCTGTGTTAATTGCGGAAATAATCTGCTCCACCATCTCGTAATAGCCAGGCTTTATGTACATGTTCACACCTGCACCATTTCGCTTGCCGATGTATATTTTACAATTGCTTAAATCCAAGTGTGTGGGTATTGTATCTCGGTGAGGGCCACCTCCCATTCGCCGTTTAAATCGATCGGCTATGCCAGTTTTGTAGTAAAATTGGAAATCTGGTTTTGTGGAAATGCTTCTGCTGAGGCGTTACTAGGCAGGGTTACATAGAACGATTTGTCAGCCATCATTTTGTTTTATAGAACGCGTCTTTATATAGCTTTCAACTTCGAGCTTTCCACCCAACTGTTAAATTTGTCTGGGTAACCGCGTCATTTCGCTAAAGAGTATTTCCGCTTTCTGACGGTCTTGTTTTTTTAAATCTTTTCCACCTTGTAGATCCTGTTAATGTTTTTAGGTATTTTTTTTATTTCTTCTGAATAGAAACACCCGGTGATAATATCGTCATCCATATCAGTCAATGTATAAAGCGGTTTGAAGCCTCTAGTGTTTACACTGTGTATTACAAATATTTCATCTGTAAAAGACTGCTCATAACCTTTTTCAAAAATATCCTTAAATCTTGAAACTCGCACATGATCACCTACGTCTAACTTTGGTGCTATTTTCTTTGTTTTAAAGTAGCGCCCGTACACGGTGCTAAAGATTTGCAATGTATTAGAGGCATTCACATCTACGGGTATACATTTTATAGTTCTGTGATATGTGTGATTATAGCTGTGTATCAAATCTTGCCCGCTAAAGATTTGCAATGTATTAGAGGCATTCACTTCTGCGGGTGTACATTTTATAGTTCTGTGATATGTGTGATTATAGCTGTGTATTAAATCTTGCAATATATCTATATATCTGAATGTATTATAAGCCGTAAAATAGCGCCACATACGTGCTTTTAGAGTGCTATTGAAGCTCTCTATAACAGCCGCCTTAACATCGTTGTTCGTAGTGAAATGTTTTACCCCATATCTTGCTAACATATTTTTCAACGTCTTATTCTCAAATTCGATTCAACTATAATACTTTAGTCACATTTATAGCATTCTTTGCCATTAAACCGCGAGCCCAGGCTCTTTTGCTGAAAATATCTATAACTGTTAAGATGTATTTACACTCATCATTGTATTTAGGAAGGTCGATTAGCGACACTAAATCCATCTGCCATTGCTTATTAATATTTGAAACACAGACCATATCCCTTTTAAAATGCTTTCTTGCGGGTGCGTGTAGCGAATAAGCATCTTCATGGTTCAAGTATTTTTTAATAGTCTCTCTTTTAAATCTTGATTTGTTGGCATTATAAAAACTTGACAATCCGCATAATGCACCCGGTTCTTTCGGTGTCAGATATAAGTTGTTTATTTTCTGTCTTTGATTAGACATTTCAGGTTTTTATTCAACTTAAAATCACATCAATCGGCATCAATGGACAGCTGTAAGGAGTGCTGTGAAAAAAAAGGAAATCAAAAAGGGGCGTGAAAAGGGGTGTGAAATAAAGGAAATAAAAGGGGCGTGGTACCTGTCAACAGTTTCCTTGATGGAAAGTATAGACTGTCTCTACTCTTTCATAATGATTTATTTCAACAGTGATGAAGCATTGATATATATCCTTTGAATCATTGTGTGAGCGGCACGGACATCTGTCTGTGGTTTTTTTTTTTTAAATCAAGTAGATTTTTATTGAGTTTTTGCATTTTCTTGTTTAATCAAAAATACAATACAAGTACAACAACAAACATATGGTGTCACTTTTTACATAGGATTATGCACAAATGATAGAGAGAATAAGCCATACTTAGGCATCCTAATCATTAATTACAACATTATGTTCAA
>WWET01011964.1:0-11555 GCA_011038615.1 Limnodynastes dumerilii
GAGACCATCAGACATTCACATCAGTCCCTGCCCCTTTTGGAGCTACATATTAAGGTTCCTAACATACATACATGCTTACATACACACCCTCAGACTAGGGTTAATTTAGTCCACAGCCAACCAACCTACCAGCATGTTTTTGGCATATTTGAGGAAACCGGAGCAATCGGAGGAAACTGGAGCACTCGGAGGATACGCTAACACGAGAAGAACATACAAACTCCTCAAAGATAAGGTCTAGACGCATAACACCACATTGTAATAAAATAGAAAAAAATAAAGATTCATTGTTAATAGACCATATATTGGATTTGTATATATCCGTTTTATTTTTTTGTATGAAGCATTAATACAAATAATATATAAAACAAATAACAGTAAAACTTACCTAACATCACCACCACCCTGTAAGTCCGTTCTCCTTCCCCTGAACCACATTGGATAATGTAAATGTTTTCGAGATAAACGCCATATTAATTTATGGAAGCATCAAGATAAATGACAACATTCCATCCATAAAAATAAACCAAAAATAACTTTAATAGTGATAATTTATTATATAAAACTTTGAATTAACATTGAAGAGAAGTGAAATATTATTATTTAAAACTATTATACAAAACTTAAATTAACAAGTAAAAAAAAGAGACGTGAAATAAATAACAATACTGTATTTATGCCGAAGCACATAAACTTAAGGCCCGGATTCACAACCCTCGGACGTATTGCACATACGTTTGTAAATTACCGATAATAGCTACTACACATGCGTAGTAACTATTTACGTAATCTACGTATCGCTTCGTTACGCAGATTGCATATATTACTTATATACGCAATCTACATAATGAAACTGTATTTAGATCACGTAAAATAGTTACTACGCATGTATAGTAGCTATAATCGGTAATTTATGGACATATGTGCAATACGTCCGGGGGCAGTCATCCTCTCCATGCCTGCGACCGACTATACAAACAATGTCAGGGATCGCAGGGAGGAGGAGCCAGTTGTTTCCAAACTTTGGCAATGAGCCAAGATATGGGATGCCAATTTGCGGTAGACGGTGTCTGTGTCAGGGATGGCGTAGCATAGTAGATAGGTCCAAGGGTTTTTGGTGGGTGAACACGTAGGAGGGCCGCTAAGAGGGTATGAACCGCATCCCAGAAAGGGGTTAGGTTGGGGTAGGTCCACCACACGTGAAGGAACTAATCCATGCCCCCACATCAGCGCCAGCACCGAGGGGAGGCTGAAGGGAAGATCACTGACAGGTGCTCAGGGGTATAGTACCACCGATCGTATACTTTGTACACATTTTCTTTGATTTTGGTACAGATCGAGGCTTTAGCGATTATTCTGGTGTATGGATACAGTGTTTCTTATTCGGTTCTTGATAAGCTTCAAGGTGGAGAAGCTTCTCTCACAAGAAACTTGCGTGAATGATCGAGTCAGGATGAATTTTAAGCCAGACCAATAACATTATAGGCATCAGTTAACAAATCTCTGCAGAATTTGATAGCGACAAATAGCACAGTTCTTACATGTCGCACATGGCTTATTCACCAGATCAATTTCTACGTCCTCCCAATGAGTACTCTGTTCTTCCACAGGGTTTTCTCTTGCTACTCTTACAGTGTATTCCTCTAGTGCTGATGTTTATAGCTTGTTCCGGTGCCAAGCTAAGCTATTTCTTGGAGTTTGACGTTTGCCCACTTTACAAATGCTTCTGCAGTTTTCTAAACCCATCAAAACATCTAAAATTAGTCATTCTCGTTCCACTGACTGCCCCAAATTTAGAGAACCAGATGCTCAGTTTTTGCAATTACAGTGGTCTGGTCCAAAGGTGTAGAGGTTCTGGAAGAATGTTATCAATTGTATTGCTAAAACTGTGGTGACCCTTCTGCTCTTTGAAGTTAATTGGTGTTTATTAGGATTGGGACTAGAGAACAATATGAGCCAATCTAGACAGACCTATGTGCATTGTCTCTGTATGTGGGCTAAGATATGCATCGCACGTACCTGGTGCACGCCAGACCCACCTTTGCTTGGGTACTGGTTCAGGTTGGTAAACACCTCTCTTGGTCATGAGATTCATAAACACTAGTAGGGGAAACCCGCAAAAATTCCATAGAATCTGGGTAAATTGGATTAACTCCAATATAAGAATATTATGATAACTCTTCCCTGATTTTATATTTACTGCTATGGGTTTCAAAGTTACTAATTAAATAATTTTTATCTCTATTGACTCGATTTTTCCTTGATGGGATCTGAGTAAAGTATTCATCAATCACCTACAAGAACCCTGCATCAATTTGAATAGCTGCTTAAATGTTCTTGTTCCGCAAACCAGCGGCTTCCCCACCGCACACTTCTTAGTTTTTTATTAAGTTGAAGTTGTGGAGGTTATAATCCATCCAGGTGTGGGGGGGAAAGGAGGCAGGTTTAAAGCGCTACCACCCCTTTACCTATTAGATCAATTAATAAAAGCTAAACAATTAGCACAGTTGACTAATTAGATACCAAGTTAAAAAAAATAAAAACAAAAGAAACAACATAAAACAATAATATGCAAAACTAGTAACTAAAAATAGAGCAAATAAATTAAAACACACATTACTAACTTACAATATGCCAATAACAAAATGGCAACAATACTTTTTTTTACTTTACTTTCCAAGCTTTCTGGGAACAAGGGGGCTGATTCAGAGATGCACTTACACCTTTTTTTAGGTGAAAGTGTACAGTTCGGCTAAACTATTTTTCAAAGTAAGGGGTGTTAATTAATTGAAAAAAATTTGCATGCAGGGAAAATACATGACTTTTACACATAGAACTACAATAGCTTTATGTTTATTCTAGAGCTATGCTAAGAATCTTCACCTCCTAATTTTAATTCTGGTTTTACAATTTAAATCTGCCTCCCCTTGCAATTCAACATGGTATTGCACAGGTCTACACTTGCACCTAAAAAAAGGTGGAAGTGTAACTCTGAATCAGCCCCAAGGTCGTCTTTTTTCTGTCCTTTTATTTCACCGTTCTTTTTTGTTTCAGCGTTAGCAAATCTGGAGTGGTATAAAAGTGGGTTATAAAGGGAGCTGCTAAACATCAATGAAGATATACATTTTAAAATTACATTTAAGAATGTCTTGTATATAATAGACAAACCGGGATTGAAAATAACACTAACCATTAATAAAAATGGACAGAGGGTGAAGAAGAGGAGAGGGGAAAACTCAAAGTAGGTTAAAAAATTTAAAAAAGCCTATTCGGGGAATGTGAAGAAACACACCTTTAATGGTTGGGAATATGAAGAGTTACGCAGGTAAAAGGGCTAATGTGATGAAAATAAAATAGTATGTGAGGGAGGGAGGGGCTAATGTGTGGTTGTATTATGTGGTAAGAGGGGGAGGGGGATGTGTGGCTGTAGTATGTGGTAAGAGGGGGAGGGGGATATGTGGCTGTAGTATGTGGTAAGAGGGGGAGGGGGATATGTGGCTGTAGTATGTGGGCAGAGATTAGGAGAAAGGTAATGTGTGGTTAAAGTATGTGATGAGGAGGAGTAATGTGTAGTTGTAGTATGTGAGATAGGGAGAGTATATGTAGGACAATATATATGTTAACTCTTTGAGAAAATGCGTCAGAGGATCACCTGTGAGCTATCTTTTAATATCTATACTGCTCGATAATATTCAAACTTATTATTAATCTATACTGCTCGATAATATTCAAACTTATTATTATCATTATTGTTTATTTATAAGGCGCCACAAGGTGTTCTCAGCACCGTACAATATACAACAACAAAATACAGGGCAGGAATGGACGGCATAGTACATAATAATATACAGTACAGACATACAGGACAGGGATGGACAGCATAGTACATAATAATATACGGTACAGACATAAAGGGTAGCAGAGGCGGACAAGAGGGTATGAAGTTAGGGGTGGGTGATGGAGGGCCCTGCTCACGTGAGCTAACACACTTAGTGGGATGAACTTACAGAAGTCATAAGGAGGGGGAAGGAAGTGGACTGCTGGTGTGAGCGGAGGAGAGGAAAAGGAAGGAAAAGAAGGGATATATGTAGGATGCAGTGATGATGTTAATTGTAGGAGGGGTAGGCTAACCTGAACAGGTGCGTTTTGAGTGAGCACTTGAAAACCTACAATGTGGGGGAAAGTCTGACTGAAGAAGGGAGGTCATTCCAGTGCAGAGGTGCAGCATGGAAGAAGTCCTGGATACGGGCGTGAGATGTGGTGATCAGTAAGGAGATCAGAGAGGATGGGAAGGGGTGTGCATGTTGATGAGGGAAATGAGGTAGGGAGCAGTGGATGAGGAGATGGCCTATATATTTTAATATCTCTATAATTAAACAAGTATTTTTTATAGTTTTATTGTGGTAATACAATTTATACTCTCTAGTTTGTATTTCACATTATTTTATGCTGTATATGAGAATTTTTTTTAAATATATATGACTATAATTAAACAAGTATCTTTAATGTTTTCCTACCAGCGATTTTCCTTCCTTTTACTGTGTAAATGTTAAAGCAAAAGGGGGGGGGGTGGCTTTTTTGTCCAGGAATTTTTTCCTAAAAAGGTGGTAACCCTGCCCAGGAGCAATGCCTAAATTTCTGGAGTTTCCCAGCCCTATGAGCTTACTCTCTCACACTGTGACTGTCACACTCTCAGGGTCTGATTTACCAAGCTGCATGTTTGGAAAAGTGTAGATGTTGCCTGTAGCAACCACTCAGATTCTAGCTCTCATTTTCCTATTACATACTAGAGAATGTCAGCTGGTATCTGATTGGTTGCTATGGGCAACATCTCCACTTTTCCAAACCCCCAGCTTAGTAAATTTGGCCCTAAGTGGTTGCATGTACTGCAGACCCTCCAACATGACCCCCTCCATATAGTACATAATACTCTGCTCCTGCTATTCTTTCCTAAAATGATTTGAATAGAAAGGTGTGTAACACAGGTGACTGCTATCAGAGATTAGGAAGGAAGAGCAGGAGCAGAGTATTTTGTACCGAATGGAGGGGGTCATGTTGGAGGGTCTGATGTACTGTAGTGTTTCGAAGTGAGCCTGCAAAATAGCTGAATACAGAATCCATGCACCTGGCCCATGTCAGCTGTTACAGGGGGGGACACAGTTGGAGGGTTTGGAAATATCTTTTTTGCTAAAACCATACTATTAATGCCTGTTAAATATTCCCAACATTATCACAGCACAAGGGCTCAGAGTAACAAGTACTAAACAATGACCTTACTTATGGTAAATGTAAACAAACATGCATTTACACTCTGATGAGTTCTCCACCATATTAGCTGTCTCCACAACAGCAGCCACTGGGTCTGTGTCGATTGATTTGCTATAGGAACCATCATGGTCTTCAGAAACATGGCCGCCGTTCCGTTAGTATGTTACCGCTAGAGCTCTGGTGAGAGACATACATTTTTAAGCGACCACAACTATGGAGCGCTGGCGGAAGACGGCGCTCTGCTAAAGGAGCTCTGGGAGGTGTAGTTCGTTGCTTTAAAGACGTCGGTTGTAAAGCACAGGGAAGCGACTACAATTCCCATAATCCGCCGCGGCAAGCGGTGTAGCGGAAATTTAGGTCCGTCTGCTATTTGTTGATACGGCTGCGGAATCCAGGTATGAGGCGTCTTTATTTTCATGCTGTGTGATGGGGACACATATTCAGCTCATTACACACTATATCCAGGGGATAGCCCAACTTCTATACATCTAATGTCACAGGGGGCTAGAGGTTTATGGGGCTGGGGTCTATAATGCTTCTTGCACAGGACCTGAATGGACCATAAAGACTGGAGACCCATCAGACACATTTGGAGATGAGAGTCTATGGCTCCATCCATGGTCACAGGAAAGTCCATCAATTTTTAATGGTCTGATAGATAGAGGGGGCCACTCAAATGTCTGTAGCCATGGTGACCAAGATTTATATCTTGGCTTCTGACTCCTGGTGGCTTTGGTGGGACTTTGCAGTACTCCTAGCAAAACAGTACATGGACACAAAGCCTTCCCTCCCCCTGTGTGGCTGCACCATTACATTTTATGTCAAATACATTTATAAAGACAATGTTATTCTGTGTTGGGTTGGTCAGTGCGGTGTATGTGCCTCCTGCTCTTTGGTGTCTCTGATAGAAGTTTGAAAAGGACCAAGAAAGGAAGGAAAAGACCCTCAGAAAGACATTTGTTTTGGGTTGTTCGCATATAACCATCTAATGGCTTCCCACAAAGGTTATGGATATTATTTACATATTTAGACTCACCTGGAATCCACTTTACATTTATTTTGTTTTAAGTCGTTCATTTTGACATCACATACACTAAGAGTTTAAACTGATGTGAAGAGGAGCTACCTTTCTGTTTGTTAAATTTCTTGCTTTTGTGACTGTTTTTTAATTTATTTTTTATTAAATGGTTATAATATTATTTAGCGGTTATATTACCTTTAAATGTACGTAATATAATCTTGGTCGAAAAAGCTTGTCTATTCCCTGGCCTAGTTGTTGTTGGGAATAGGAGATCATGGACTCCTATGTTTATAGTGCATTATGTGATTGTATTGGATGTTATGTCAGCCTCTGATATAAGAGGAGTATTAGTAACTGCGGACCGTATTAACGCTTGAGTGAGTTAGGTGCGGACAGAACCGCACCTAAGTCATCCGTTTGCCCCTAATCCATCGCCCGTTTCTAGGTACCTTATGGCACTAGTGCCATAGGGCTACCTTATTTTACTCTTCTGGCTAATCTAAACCCCTCCTACTTCTAACTATACACTTCCCGAGGTGGCATTAGGCCACCTCTTTGTAAGTAAACTACTCAGTGCGGTCTTGAAAGACTGCACGGAGATAATCTACGTACCTAACTACGAATGTGTAGTAGGTCATTTCGGAAAACTATGCACCTAAGAAGCCAAAGCTTCTTAGGTGTGAATATGGTCCTGTAGGTGTAAACTATAGAATGTAGAGATAACCGGGCTTTTTATCCATTTCCATCAGGAGACGATACGCGAGAACCATGGAGATCCAGATCATAGAACACATCCGACACTCGCTGCTGATTGACCGCAACAACGGCCTGATCAACAAAGATCTGATCATAGAGAAACTACTGAACCTCACGCTGGAGATTATCTCTCTGCTGACCAGGGAGGTGAGAGGCGCCGCGTCCGTCTATATAGAGAGGGGACAATAGATGCCTATTTCACATTGTGGTGGGGATCGCAAATTAGCGATTTTTTGGGAATTTGGGACATATGTCAATGTGATGCATATAATATGTGACCCATTATAGGAACTCTCCCTGTTTAGAGTTAGGACCTTCTTAGTGGGAAAAGCTTTGAAAGAGTGGCAGATGACCTCATATATTTACATGTGTGTAACTAGTGTTTCTGCATTTTATTTTACATATAGAATGCCAGGTTAACTACTGGTTAATAGCAGTTTTCTGGGGCATTTTTTCCCCTTGGTTTCTGTGTATTTTATCCTGTCTTGGATGCGCCTGTTTATATGAATGTATAAATTGTCAGGGTAGAGAGGCTATGCTCCTCTCATGACTCCTTTAGTTACGGTTGACAGGAGAGTAATAAGTCTCATGCACACTCAGTCATGAATACAACTCAGCTTTAGTGGCTCTCCCCCAAGCCTTCATTATTTATACAGTTTAAGACACTATTAATAGGGTGTGTATTATACATCATATAGCATGGTAAGCAGTTATACTATCTTGATGTCAGCTCACAGACATAGTACGGCCGTGATTTTGTTTTCACGAAAATCTCTTACTATGGAATTCTTGTTCCGTGCACCTGTCCAACTTTGTCTTCTGACGAGTCAGATCTTAGTTGGGTATGTCAAGGAAAAATGTATATTTCCAGAATATTTTATTTTTAAATAATCAACTATATGTTTAACCTCACAAAATTTATTTGGACTTGGGCACACTGGAGATGATCCATATTTTTTCAGCTTGGCAGATGCACCGAAACACCCACGTCCTCATTTATATATATATACGTTGCTCTGTATCCCTGTGTCCTGTGTGTTGCTCTGCTCTGTATCCCTGTGTCCTGTGTGTTGCTCTGCTCTGTATCCCTGTGTCCTGTGTGTTGCTCTGTGTCCTGTCCCTGTGTCCTGTGTGTTGCTCTGCTCTGTATCCCTGTGTCCTGTGTGTTGCTCTGCTCAGCAGTGTGATTGGCTGATGACAGTTGTTGGTGTCTCTCAGGACTTTGTTGTGGTGAGGAAGTCGGGTGACCATGTGACAGAGGGCAGCGCCACCCCGGAGTCAGACAGATGCTCTCCAAGCCCATATGTGAAGGATCCACCTCACTCGCCAACAGAGAATAGGATCCTGGAACCTGATCCGATCTATTTTGGAGAGACTGAGGAGGTGACAATACTAATAATGTGGAGTTTGGCAGCACTTGGCTGTCTCTTGTGTCTTGCAGTAGAGTGTATACCGTGCCACCCTGGATATGCCAGTAATCCATGATCCTGCTCTTCTGTTCTCCAGGTTACTGGGGACCCTCGAGATGTCTCATTCTCCATGACGCACTATCACTATACAGATGAAGACAAGGGCGCGGTCATGGTTCCTCCACAACCCCACAGCTCAGCAGGTAAGAGGACGTCCCACAACAGTCACTGGATTAATAAGTCACTACTGTAACATGGAAACACAGAGAATGGCCGCTGTCTGGTGTACTAAACCCATGCATTTCCAACAACTAACCTATATTAAAGAAAGCGGCACATTTCAGCCAATCAAAAAACAATCCTACATAAAACCGTATTAATTATAGTGTATAAATATATATATATATTTTTTTTTTTTGTTATTGTGCTGTTGTGCATCTGCCATTTTTAATTTTAGATTGCCACTATCTCGTCTGGAGTGTGAGCTGCTCATTTTGGCTGCTCGGTGGCTCAAGTGTTATCACTTCTGCCTCACAGCGCTAAGGTTCGATTCCAGGACAAGGCCTTGTGTATGTGTGTGTTTCCTCTGGGTGCTCTGGTTTCCACCCACACTCCAAAACATGCTCAGAGGTTAATTTGCTACTGAAAAAAGTTAACCCTAGTCTGTGTCTCTCTCTGTGTTAGGGAATGGGACTGTAGGCTCCAGGTGACAGTAATGGGTGGTCAGTATAGAATGGTGGACACTAGGATGCTCTCTGTATTGAACTGTGGTTACTAGTGTGCACTGCATTGGGTTGTGTCACTAGGGCTCTCTGTTGGGTGGTGGTCACTAGGACATTACTTGCAATGTATAGAGGTCACTATAAATGTCTTTATTGTGTGGTCAGTAGATGTACATTATGTGACTATAGATCTTTTACATAAAACTTTTACATGTACTTAATTAGCTATAGATAAGACTAGACTCTGCTCAGGCTCTTTTTTTCTGTGCTAATCCCGTTTATAGGTGATTCCGCCCTCATGTGGCGTCTTGTAAATATTATTCCAGGGACACTCTCATATCACAATCCGCCGCTGGTGTGCACAGTCATCACCGACCGCACTAATTGTGCCCAGTAGAATGTAGCAGAGCCCCTGTGCAGGGTTGTATTGGACACCCAGATACATATAATGACGCAGGACATGGACATCCACCCTAATCCTTGTACTGTGACCTGTTCTGGTATCATCACGTATTGATCTATCACTGTCTATTCTCCCTCCAGGTGACTGTAACTCTGCAAGTCCCCCAGAACGATGCGAGACCCCTCTGTATTCTCAGGATTGTATAAAGGAAGAGACCAGGGTGATGACACCGGATTATCAGGTAGAGGAGATTGGTCTAACGGATCTCACGTTGGATGTTGTGTGAGTCGGAGGAGGAGGTAGAGCAGGGAAGGATACAGTTACTAACACCCTGTTACATCTTCTAATGGGAATATAATGCATATAGTCCCTATATACAGCAGGGAGCCTGTAGAGTCCGGTATCTGAGAGTTTAATGCATATACTTTTGGGCAAAAAGTACTTGGACAGCAAGTTGTCCCACTTAAAAAGATGAGGGGTCTGTAATTTCCATCATAGGTGCACTTCAACTGTGAGAGGTAGAATCAGAAAAAAAAATCAGGAAACCACATTGTATGATTTTTAAAGAATTTGTATATTCTTGTGGAAAATAAATATTTGGACAATCAAAAAGTTTATCTCAATACTTTGTAATGTGACCTTGTTTGGCAATTACAGAGGTCAAACGTTTCCCGTAGTTCTTGACCGGGTTTGCACACACTGTCGCAGGTATTTTGGATCTTCTCCAGATCTGTCATGTTTTGGGGCTGTTGCCAGGCAACACAGACTTTCAAATCCCTCCACAGATTTTCTATTGGGTTGAGGTTCTGGAGACTGGCTAGGCCACTCCAGGACCTTGAAATGCTTCATACGGAGCCACTCCTTAGTTGCCCGGGCGGTGTGTTTGGGGTCTTTGTGATGCTGGAAGACCCAGCCATGTTCCATCTTCAATGCGCTTACTGAGGGAAGGAGGTTTCTGCCCAAAATGTCACGATACACGGCCCCATTCATCCTCTCCTTAATACGGATCAGTCGTCCTGTCCCCTTTGCTAAAAAGCAGCCCCAAAGCATGATGTTTCCACCCCCATGCTTCACAGTAAGTGTGGTGTTCCTGGGATGCCACTCATCATTCTTCTCCCTCCAAACATGGCGAGTGGAGTTTATACCAAAAAGTTCTATTTTGTTCTCGTCTGACCACATGACATTCTCCCAATCCTCCTCTGGATCATCCAGATGGTCACTGGCAAACTTTAGACGGGCCTGGACATATGCTGGCTTAAGGGCGCTGCATGCTTTGAATCCATGACGACGTAGTGTGTTACTAATGGTAACCTTTGTGACTGTGGTCTCCGCTCTCTTGAAGTCTAGTTCTGGGCTGGTCCCTCACCGTTCTGTTATCATTGATACCCCACGAGGTGAGATCTTGCATGGAGCCCTGGGTCGAGGGAGATTATCAGTGATCCTGTATTTCTTCCATTTTTTAATAATTGCTCCAACAGTTGATCTCATCTCACCAAGCTGCTTGCCTATTGTCCAGTAGCTCATCCCAGCCTTGTGCAGGTCTACAATTTACTCCCTGGTGTCCTTAGACAGCTCTCTGGTCTTGGCCGTGGTGGAGAGGTTGCAGTCTGACTGTTTGAGGGTGTGGACAGGTGTCTTTAATACAGATAAGCAGTTCAAACAGGTGCCATTAATACAGGTAACGAGTGGAGGATAGAAGAGCTTCTTAAAGAAGAAGTAACAGGTCTGTGAGAGCCAGAATTAATGCTGGATGGTAGGTGTCCAAATATTTATTTTCCACAAGAATATACAAGTAAATTGTTTAAAATCATACAATGTGATTTCCAGATTTTTTTTGGTGCAGATTCTGTCTCTCACAGTTGAAGTGCACCTATGATGGAAATTACAGACCTCTCTCATCTTTTTAAGTGGGACAATTTGCACAATCGGGGGCTGTCCAAATACTTTTTTGCCCACCTGTGTGTGTGTGTGTGTGT
>WWET01011965.1:0-11558 GCA_011038615.1 Limnodynastes dumerilii
GGAGGTGCCGAACACCCTAGCACCGGCCCTGCCTGCATCCCATCACAACAGTGGGCCGGATCCAGAACTATGTTCGTCTTCCATAGACGGACGTAGTTCAATAAACAGTAGCTACTGCGCATGCGTATTAGCTATTGTACGTAATCTGCTAAACGTTTCGATACGTAGATTGCGTATATGCGGTCTTTTAGAGACAGAGGTACTTAAAGAGAAAGAGGTACAGGAAAGCAAAGGAATAAATATTTATGCATAATCTATATAAAGTGCAGTTACCTTTACTCCTTCATAATAGCTCCCAGTGGACATTCTCTCCATAAATTGGAACAGTGGATCTTTTCCAGAGAGATCAGAGATGATTTTTTTTACTATATTATTTGTTTTCTCTGCTGCATTTGAGATATCTTTCATTTTCAATTTCAGACTGTCTACCACATGTCTCAGTGTGTTTGCTTTCCGCTTCTCAGAAGACCACTGACGCATCGGGTAAATTGGGGATGGTAGATCTCTGTCTTTGTTTTTTCTGCTATTGTCTGTGTGTTGTACTTGCTTTTTCACAGTTTTTTCATTAGCAGTTTTTTTCTTTGGGCTTGCTCTTACAAGTACCTTTACCTGGGATTGTGCATTTTTATCCTTGTCATTTTCCATGCTTTGATGATTTCTCTGCGGTTTTGTCTGTGACTGTTTTACATTGCTTTGTCTCACAACTCTAGCAGGAGCCTCAGACAAGGCTGTGCCTCTTCCCAATGATTTTGTCTTACCCCTCGCTCCTGAGGAAGTATATTTTCCTGGTTCAGTACATTCATTGTCTGTTCTTCCTCTGCCCCTTGATGCCTTTGGTCTAGTTGCAGGTTCACTTTCTCCACACCGCCTGTCTGCCATGTCCTCTGTGCTACTGAAAAGTTCTTACTTTCTTGGTACAATAAATGATCAACAGCTCCACCCATACATTTGTAGGAAAGTAGAAACGAAACTTGTTATCTGAGGTAAACACTTGACATCACTTCCAGGACAATCACAGCTCTTTATTGCTTTACTCAACAACATATTTTTGTATCAGTACAGGCACATAAGAGAGACAGCTATTTATTAATTAATTACAACTAAACAGAACTACATATAATTTTGCTTTGGCCCCCAAATCACTTAATATAACAGCTGTTTTATGTGCCTCATACGCCCTGATTCAGAAACTGAAAATAAGAGATGAAAGTTACTCCTGGGCAAAACCATGTTGATTTCAGGGGATTCAAATTTCATCTGCTGCAAACATTATTATAATTTAAAGGTGATGTTTCCTATCCCAAGTCTAAATAACAGTGTAATAGTGAAACTGGTCAGTATCTGTGTGCAATAAGCAAAATCAAATTATTCTCCCAGCATGCATAGAATAAAATTAATTTGAGTCCCTCTGAAATCAACAAGGTTTTTAAACTCTGAATCTGGTCCATAGGGCTGGATCCAGAACAACGTCCGTCGCCCATAATACGTCCGTCACATGCCGAAAATAGCTACTGCGTCTGCGTAGTAACTAATTTACGTAATCTACGTATTTGTTTCCTTATGTAGATAGCGTATATGCGGTCTTTAAGTTCACTTATACGCAATCCATGTAATAAACCGATATGTAGATTACGGAAATGAGTTACTGCGCATGCACAGCGCGTGAAGTAAAGGTTCATCATCCCGGCGCACTGTAGTGGCTGCCGCGGCCCCGCGCGGGGCCTTCACTTCCCGGACACTGTAGTCACATACACAGTGCCAGGACCGCTGCGCCCAGGCACTGCGTATGTGTTGCTATGACAAACAAAAAATTTCAAGTTTTTGCTGGGGAAGGGGGTGAGGGGTGGGGGTCGCCTAGGGCTCCACAAAAGCTAGGGCCGCCCCTGATCCAGCCCATAGTCTTTATCTCATTATGCTACATAGAGCTGGATCTAGACTTAAGAAGGTTTACACCTGGGCACAACCATGTTGATTGCAGGGGGCGTCAAGTTAATTGTATTCTTTGCACGCAGGGAAATATCTGTGAATTGCTTACTGCACACAGATACTGACCAGCTTTACTATCACACTGTTATTTAGACTTGGGATAGGAAACATCACCTCTCAACTCTAGTACTGTTTTCAACAGATGAAATAAGACTCCCCTGCAATCAACATGGTTTAGCCCAGGAGTAACTTTCATCTCTTAGGACTGGATTCAGCTATAAGAACGTCCGGTCACTTACGCACGCAAGGTGCGTAAGTGACCTGACTTCACTGAAGGGCGCATACGCCCTCCAGATGTTACGCTAGGGTTACTATAGTATATAGCGTATAAACAATACGGCCATTTCCATTTCCACTAAAGCGTCCGGGGGGAAGCATGCTTAGCGCACAGTGTTGAAGGGGGCTACCACACAGCAGCTTATCAGCGGTTGTATAGACCGCTGATCCGCATGATACAGTTATTGCAGGCTTATGGCAGCGTAAGCTGCCATAGAGCCCGCACGAGAGAGGGGAGTGACAGGGGGTGTGCACGCACGCACGCAAGATGTGCGGGGGTCTGAATCCGGTCCTTAATTTCTAGCTCCTTCTTAAGTCTGGATGGCCTCTGTCCTTAAGATTATTTCACACACAGTAGAGACCACAGTTCATATACCTAATACCCACATGTAATGCACTAGAAAGTTATTATATCATTTGAAGTTAAAAGATATTAAGGGGCCTATTTAGTAATATTGCAGGAGCTCTGGTACCTAGAAAATGGTGCAGAAGCTTTCTGGAAATTCCCTGTCAACCACAGTTGCTTACCATCAGCAATTACTTCTACTGTATTTTTATCCCCCATCTTTCTCACCCTTCTGCCCCTCTTACATTCCTCGGGCTGTATTCAGAGATACATTTTTGCATGGGATTGCATGCGTATTTTTAGGAGCGGGATAACTGTGCGTGCGTAGTAACTTTTTCCACGCAAATTAAGTAGTATTTGTGCACATAAGTACTTTAGGCACGGACTTGTGAACCGCACTTAGGGACATACATACAGAGGGGCGTAGTTGTTTTCCGTGCATTAAAAGGTACGTGAAGGGGGGTGGGGGTATTTAAATCATTTAATATCATTGCCAGAACAGCATTTGACTTCTAGTATATGTCAGCTTTGTATGTGGTGTTTTGTACTCGTATTTATCAAAATGTAGTAAACATGGTTAAAAAAAAAAGAAAAGAAAATGAGACTGCATGGTTGTATACAGATTTTACTAGGGCCAGATTTACTAAGCTGCGGGAAAAGGAAAAGTGGAGATATTACCCATAGCAACAAATCATATTCTAGCTGACATTTTCTAGTATGTAATATAAAAGTGAAAGCTGAACTCTGATTGGTTGCTATGGGCAACATCTCCACTTTTCCTTTCCCACAGCTTAGTAAATCTGGCCCTAGAGCTAGAACTCCTAACACATGCAGGAGATGTTACGCAGTGGATTTTCATGAGAATGTTCAGTCTGATGGGTTGGAGTTTGCCTTCCGCACGGCAAAAGCCCACATCGGAGGCCAGGTCTGCCATGCTAATTAGGCAAACTGGGCGGCCAAAGGATTATATGCACTCCAATTGTAAGGGGGTCTGAATGCGGTAAAGCTAGTGTTACTTTGCCTTAAGCTGCAGTGTTTTTCTGAAGCAAAATAAATATATTGTGCCTGATATTTTTAGATTTTGTTCTTGATTTTTTAAACTTGTAATAAACTGTGATTCAAACTTACAACACTTAATAACAGTGTCAAAATATACAAGACGGGGGCGTGGTTTAGCTCTTGCCGCGGCTGGACGTGTGTCTCTTCAGCTCCGGCATTCCAGGACAAAAACGCACCCGCCGGCGGCACCTTTTCGGCTTCTACCCCGTGTCATCCCGTTTCCCAACCCTTTGGGGGACTCCTGGCCGACTGGTGACCTCCGGACCGACGGGACTTTCGGACCGGAGTTCCTGAACGCCGGCGCGGCCCTGCCACGCAGAAGACTTCCAGGCGCCATTGCTGCTCACAGCCAGCAGAGACCCTGCTGCTGCCCTCCGGCTCACAGCCCCGACGCTGCAGACGACAGGCGCCGCGGGCCAGATACTAGCAGCAGCTGCCAGATACCCTGCCTGGCGCGCCCAGAGCTGCTAGCTCCGACGCACCGCAACGGACCAGGCCTAGTGGCCGCAGCACCGCTCCAATAAATTCCTCCTCACCACCTGAGCCTCCCCCCCCTGATGGGTTGACGAGTCTGAGATCGTCTCACTGCACCTGGGCCCTTTCCAGAGCCACCATTGTGTTACAGCACTGCTGCAGGAGGTGGACTTGCGGTCTCCCTGGGCCCCTTCACCAGCTAATAAGGACTGCATGCCAGCTATAAGGGAACGTATAAAAGTGTGTGGGGTGCAGCACTCCCTGAAGAGCCCTAGCAAGAGGCACAGAGCTTTCCCATACTTGAAAAGTGTAGGGTCTGCTGACCTGGATCCCTTCACTGCAACTGGCTCCGCCTATCTCCCTACTAGCTAACTGCACCCCCCATCATAGCACTGCAGTACAAACTGGATGAAAGTGACCGCTGCCACCTAGAGCTTTATAGATCTAACAACACTGACTCTAGGTGCTTTCTGCCTCTTCTTCCGCAGGAGGGTGCCGCTGGCCCTGATAAGCCAATATACTCTAAACCAGGGGTTCTCAACCTTTTTTTGCTGAATACCACTTACCCGCTAAGGAACCGGGTGAAGTACCACTTACCAAAAATGATTCATTTACTGAGTCCAAAATAATTAACTTTAAAGAAATATAACAGTTAGCGTAATATTTATATGTAAGGCTCAGTTTAGGTTAATTTTAGGCTCAAGATTACATTTTCCTCTTCTCATATTATTTATTATACCTCCCCCATTCAGATACATCCTACTCCCCAAATTACATGTTACACTTCTCCTAGAAATATTATACCTTCCCCATATGATGTATTACACTTCTGTTACATCCCTCTCCACACATTACACCATCCACCCCCTCTGTTACACCCCCTCTACAAATTATACCTCACTTAATGGTCTTATCTCCCTCTCCACATATTACACCCCCCTACTCTTATCTCCCTCTTCACATATTACACCCCATAAAAATAAGTATACACTAAATGTTCAAGCCCATCTTTTTATGACTTTTGTGATAAATGTTTAGATATCACCCTCTAGATCAGGGGTTCTCAACCCATGGTACGCGTACCACCAGTGGTACGCGTACCTCTGGCAGGTGGTACGCGGAGGCAGGGCCGGATTTCCTCCGTTAATAGGCCCAAGCCAGTAATATAACTATTACTGGCTTTGGGCTCCGTTCCCAGTAATGCACTGGGTGACGTCATGACGTCACGCCAGTGCCGCACCCCCGCCTCCCGCACTGTATGCCTGAGCCCTGCGTTTCTTAGACAAGAGCGCAGGGCTCAGTGTGAAAGCAGGGATCAGGGCAGCAGCTCAGTCAGGCACAATGCAGGTGTCTCTCTGTGCACTCCATGCATAAACGTTAGAAGTGAAAGGAGACCCTGCGTGTCCAGAATGTTAATTACACTGGCCGGCAAATTCTACAAGAATCTGCTGGCCAGTGTAATTAACATTCTGGATACGCAGGGCCTCCTTTCCCTTATAACGCCTATGCATGGAGTGCGCAGGGTACAGCCCGTGCGCCCTGCTGAGGATCTGTGACATCTGTGACAAGAGGTAAGAGAAGGGTTTTTATTTTTACAGGTATATATATATATATATATATATATATACACCCTCCTGTAAAAATAAAAACCCTTCTCTTACCTCTTGTCACAGATGTCACAGATCCTCAGCGGGGCGCACGGGCTGTACTCTGCGCACTCCATGCATAGGCGTTATAAGGGAAAGGAGGCCCTGCGTATCCAGAATGTTAATTACACTGGCCAGCAGATTCTTGTAGAATTTGCCGGCCAGTGTAATTAACATTCTGGACACACAGGGCCTCCTTTCACTTCTAACGTTTATGCATGGAGTGCACAGAGAGACACCTGCATTGTGCCTGACTGAGCTGCTGCCCTGATCCCTGCTTTCACACTGAGCCCTGCGCTCTTGTCTAAGAAACGCAGGGCTCAGGCATACAGTGCGGGAGGCGGGGGTGCGGCACTGGCGTGACGTCATGACGTCACCCAGTGCATTACTGGGAACGGAGCCCAAAGCCAGTAATAGTTATATTACTGGCTTGGGCCTATTAACGGAGGAAATCCGGCCCTGCCTCCGCGTACCACCTGCCATGGGTTGAGAACCCCTGCTCTAAACAACACTCTCCCTCAATCAAATCCTTGTGCTTTACCAGAGTCATTTTCAACATTCCAGAGCTCTAGTGTTACATCTCCTATCATCTACGCACCCACGCACGTCATCCCTCCCTATTGCCCCGCTTTTAGCGCACCCTACTTGGCTTTCTACAGGATGTGAAACAATCTACATCCCACCTGGAATTCTAGTTCCCTCGCCTCCTGCATCTGGCTTGATGGACTGACGCGGCATGACGGACCACGCCACCTTCTAATGGGGGACAGCGGCCTCCAACCCACTTGACGTATGCAATCCAGTAGTTGAAATCATCACACCATCTCCACCTTCTGTTCAGAGCTTCGTTCATCATCTCATGGGCAAGCGGACTGCGACCAGGAAAAGTGCCAGACATACTCAAAGTCAGGCTCAGCAGACCGACTTACTGCAGTTCCTGACGCCCCCACAGCCTCCTGACCTGTCTTCTTCATCTAGCTCACAAGACCCTAACTCCTCTGAAATGACCTCCCAACCCCCGCCCACCTCGGGTTCATCGGCAGCATTGCCCACCAGCGATGTCAATCTTATTCTGCAACGCCTAGAGGCCCTTAATGACCTCCCCACCAAACAGGATCTCCAAGCACTTGAGCAACGACTGCAGGACAAGATGTCTACACAACTAGCTATGGTCCAACAGGAACTAACCCAAACTACGTCTAGAGTGGAAGCTCTGGAAACCACTATGGGTGAACAAATGGACCAACAATCGTCTCTCTCCCGCACAGCTACATTACATGCTCAGACCATCAGAGACCTAAGGGACCGCATGGATGATCTTGACAATAGGGGACGCAGAAATAACATCAGAGTCCGCGGCATTTCAGAAGACATTCCCCATCAGGGTTTAGTGGACACTCTCACGCACATCTTCAACGAAGTGCTCGGTGCTGACCCAAACAACGTTATTGAATTCAACAGGGCACACAGAGCCCTGCGTCCAAGAGGCTTAGCAAATGACGCTCCCAGAGATGTTATATGTCGGCTTCACTACTTTGCAGTTAAAGAAGCGATACTCCAAAAAGCTAGGAGTAGAGAGAGCATGGAATTCAATGGCGATAAGATCCAGCTTTTCCAAGACCTCTCCTGGTCCACCTTGCAGCAAAGGCGAATGCTCAAGCCCCTAACCGATCTCCTGCGTGATAAAGGCCTTCGTTTCCGATGGGGTTTCCCCATTTGTATTCATGCTACAAAAGACAACAAATCAGTGACTCTGCGTTATCCGGGGGACCTAGTGGACTTTTGTACTACCCTGGAAATCACTGCCCCGGCCTTGTCAGACTGGAAGCACTTCCATGCAGAACTCGACCCCTCGGTAGAGCCCAGAGAAGAGGAATGGCAACAACGCACGAGCCGTCGTCGTAGGCCCTCCCGGCATGGGCAGAGGCCTTCCCCCCCATGATGATTCTTGCTTTGCACATGTTGGTGTATCGGACAGACTGTGGTATCTCACTTCGGGACACTTGGAGTTATCCTGTCCATTCAGACATGAGTACCTCCTCTAACACCTTACGTAGTTGTGGACTTAGTAAGAGACTCCGTCGTTATTAGAACAAGGGTCAGAGTTTCTTGCCTATCAATATCTCTATATTGGCTGCACCCTTCCTCTTTTCCTTTTTTCTCTACTCCCCTGTCCAGTGTTTTCTGACTTCTAGTCTGGGAGGGCACCCTGGTTCTGGGTGGAGATATAAACTGGACACTCGATCCACGGGTCGACTCCACCTCGGGTGCACCAAGCTCCTCCCAAAGGGATTTACGGGGAATCAGACGGGTTCTCCACGAGCACCAGTTCGTCGATGCCTGGCGTCTCCTCCATCCCACCGTAAGAGACTACACGTTTTACTCCCGCAGGTACTCTACATACACACGCATTGATTACATTTTCCTGCCCCACTCTACACTACACCTCCTGATGGAAGCAACCATAGGCAACATCACATGGTCCGATCATACCCCAGCTTCTATTACCATGGAAGTATGTAGGGAACAATTTCGAGAATGGACCTGGCGCTTCAACGAGGCTCTACTTCAGGATCCTCACACTTCTAAAACATTAGAGGAGGCCCTAGATACTTACCTCACTGACAATGATAGAGCAGAGACATCTCGCACTACATTATGGGAGGCACATAAGTGTGTCCTTAGAGGCCAATGCATTCATCTAGGGTCTTTCTTAAAAAAGCAGGGAGAAACCCGTAAGGCCACCCTCCTTGCCAAAATTCAAGAACTAGTGACAGCCCATAAGTCGTCTGGGAGTGACATCGCATTGCAAGAGCTTATCACGGTGAGACAGGAATTAAAATCCATGCTTCATCACCAGTCCAAACACGCTATCCTATGTTGCAGATCAAAGTTCTACCAGTGGGCCAACAAGCCGAGCAGGATGCTCGCTAGGGCGCTTAGATCACAAAGAGCAAGCACCTTCATCCCAGCAATTAGATCCCCAGCCGGGAACACCCTCTCCCTAGACAAAGCCATCGCCCATACCTTTAGGGATTATTACGAAACTCTATATAATCTTTCACCCCTCTCAACTCAGGCCGATATAGACCTTAAACGTTCCAAGATTGCCGACTACTTGGAAGCATGTAACTATCCACGCCTAGACCCCAACGCCATAGAGTTTTTTGAGACACTTTTTACAGTGCAGGAATTAGACGCCATCTTAAAAGATCTTCCTAATGGGAAAAGCCCTGGACAGGACGGGTACACTGCTTCTTACTTTAAACATTTCAGAGTCAAGCTCCTCCCCATGATGCTAGCGGCCTTCAATGAGGTGTCCCCGTGTAAACCTTTTTCAGCCCAATCCCTCTCTGCGCATATTGCTGTCATCCCTAAGCCGGGTAAGGACCCCTCCCAGTGCCCCAGTTACCGCCCCATCTCTCTCCTCAATATCGACATTAAAATCTTTGCGAAACTACTAGCGAATCGACTTAACCTGATTCTCCCCTCTATCATTCACAACGATCAAGTTGGTTTTGTGCGGGGTCGTGAGGCCCGGGACAACACCACTAAATTGATTAACCTAGTCCACCATTTCAGGCTTCACAAAAAACCAACTATCTTTCTTTCGACTGATGCCGAAAAGGCGTTTGACAGGGTGGACTGGGACTTTCTTTTTGGAGTGTTGGGGCGCTTGGGTCTGGGTCCCACATGCGTCGGGAGGATTCGCGCTCTTTACTTAAACCCCTCGGCTAGAGTTAGGATAAACGGGGGCCTCTCTGATCCGTTTCAGATCACCAACGGTACTCGCCAGGGGTGCCCCCTTTCCCCACTCCTATTTGTCCTCGGTATCGAGGCGCTGGCACTCACGCTCCGCCAGAATCCAGATATCAGGGGGATCCAGGTCAAAGACAGGGTATATAAACTAGCGCTTTTTGCTGACGACCTTCTACTGTCTCTCACTAGCCCCATTACCTCCCTCCCATCTATGCTAAACATATTTCAACAGTTTGGCGCTATCTCCAATTTTAAAATTAACATGGACAAGTCTGTTGCTATGAACATCAACTTACCTAGTGAGCAACAGGCATTGCTAGAACGGAATTTCCCCTTTAAATGGGAACAGACCAAAATGACCTATTTGGGGGTGAATATCACACCGGACCCATCACACCTCTTTTCTGCTAACTTACCTCCCCTCCTCTCCAAGATAGAAAGAGATTTAGCTTCATGGTCTGCGAAACAATTTTCCTGGCTGGGAAAAATTAATATAATAAAGATGAACGTGCTTCCGCGCATCTTGTATCTTTTCCAAACCCTTCCAATTCATATCCCTAGCGGCTTTTTTAAAGCGGCTCAGGGCGCAATCCGATCTTTTGTTTGGCAAGGTAAGCCTCCCAGATGTAGAGCAGATGTTCTCTACCGGAGTAAATTAAAAGGAGGACTCCAGCTTCCCTTCCTGCAAGGATACTACTGGGCGTCCATACTCACAAGGGTAGTAGAATAGGCAAGACCCGCAACACTTAAACAGTGGAGAGAAATAGAGTCAGAGATAACTCCCTCACCGCTGCTGTCCCTCCCATGGCTTCCCTCACTCCCAAACATTCACCATCCCACCATAGCGCCCACACTCACTTGTTGGAAACATCTTCGCACAAAGGCAGATCTGTCCACTACACACTCACCTCTCACCCCGCTCATTCACAACAAAGACTTCCCTCCAGGCTTAACCCCGGACACTTCCTACACTGGCCCACAGAGGATGGCCTCCAGGCTCGACGACTGGTGTGTGGTCTTTCCAGGAGGCCCGGGATCAGTTTTCCCTCCCACAGACGGACTTCTGGAAGTATCTGGGAGTCAGACACTATTTGATGCATGGGGGGTCGCTAACGAGGTGGAGTCGTCCGTTGACGCCTTTTGAAAATCTTTGCACCATGGAATCTGCCCCGATGCGTTTACTCTCAACCATATACAAACAAATCATTGATGGTCTCTTTACAGCAGATCTTAAATATGTCGATCACTGGAAAAGAGACCTTAACCATTTACTATCAGAGGAAGACTGGGGTAAGATTTTCTTAGCTACTTCTAAGTGTTCCCGTAGCCTCTCTGTAGTAGAGACACAGTTTAAGATATTATCTAGATGGTACAGGGTGTCCTCCTTGATTCACCGTTTTCTCCCATCTTATTCAGACACCTGCTGGCGATGTCAATCTGATGTGGGTACATACATGCACATATGGTGGGACTGTCCTGCCCTGAATAGTTATTGGTGGGAGGTGAAGGCGATAGCATGTAAAGTAACTCAACTAACGGTACCCCAAGATCCGGAGTTCTGGCTCCTGTCCCACTCAAACATTCCTTTCAAGGAATACAAGAAATCCCTTTTGAAAGATCTATCTACCAACCTGTCTGTTCGGCAGCTCCAATCCTGTTCTATCGTACCTAGCTGCCTATGCACCATCATTATTTAAAGCCACCCAGCTTCATTTACGCAGCTTCTGTCCAACCACCCACACCCGGTCCTAACCAACCCGGGAACGTGACAAGTTTAGGGACACCTGGTTTCTCTGGATGGAATTTCAATTAACTTCAGATTACTCCTCGGTTATGGGTAACCTGATAAGACCTGCGCCCAGCCCGCCTACTCCCTGCGATGCTCCCTAAGATCTTAACATTATCTTTAGAGAGTCTCCCGACCATCTGGTCCTCTCATGGCAGGAACAGTGTTGCTGGTTCTTACTAGGTTTGTGTAATGTCTAAAGGTCAGTTGCTCCCCTCCCTACCCC
>WWET01011971.1:0-10619 GCA_011038615.1 Limnodynastes dumerilii
TAAGTGCGGCGTCTGCCGCGGTTTGTGATAGTTATTACTAAAACAAGAGATGTTCAGAGCTCCTAGTTTAGCTTTAGACACAGTAAAATGCAAATTCAACAAAACAGTTTCTTTGTAATGGCTTTAGACAACTTGCACATCTTCATGGGCTGGTTTACAAATAACTATCTATGTCAATAGGTCAGTTCACAAATAACTCATTAACCCCTTGTATGTAGTATCAGGAACTTTCACAAATGCAGTTTGAAGGACACACAGACACTGGTAGACTTTATCCAAATTCATTAATTAATTATCTGTATTCTTCACTCCCCTCTCTGTTGCTTATAGCAACACTAAAAATAAAGCACAAATCTATAATTAAAATTGAATTAGAGGAACACATAATTTAGACTATATTATGAATAAAGATAATTAATTACCCTATTTCTGCTTAACCAAAATTTTATCATCCTTATTAGGACAGATAGGACTGTAAGTTTTTTGAATTGATATGACATAACCATTATGGACCGGCTCCAGAACTACGTCCATAGACGGACATAATTCAATGAACAATAGCTACTGCGCATGCTTAGTAGCTATTTCACGTAATCTGCATATCGTTTTGATACGTTGATTGCGTACATGCGATCTAAAAGACTGCACATACACAATCTACGTATCGAAACGATAAGCAGATTACGTACAATAGCTACTACGCATGCGCAGTAGCTATTGTTCATTGAATTACGTCCGTCTATGGAAGACGGACGTAGTTCTGGATCCGGCCCATCTGTTTAGTATCAACTTTCTTATTTTTCTTAAAACATTTGGTCATTGTAGAAATCAGTATTGGTATACACTTGAATATTGACCAAATAAACATAAACAGTATTAGTATCTAGAATAAAAGTTTTCCTAGGGAAGTTAATAAGGCTTTTACCCATGAACCAACTCCAAACCATGTTGTGGGATCAAGCCATCCAAAACTTTTACTCCACCAAGCATCATTCTTATTATCATTATCAAAATTTGTTAGTCTAAAATTTTCTTTCATTTCATAAACTTCATTCATATTTTGGTCTATTACTGTCTCTGGATCACTTGTGTCATTAGTAATGTAAGTACAACAATGGATACCAAACTCAGTTTGTAAGGTGAGACAATAGCCTCCAGTCTGAGCTGTTAGATGGTCCAATACCATCCTATGCTGCAAAACTTCTGCTTTTAGAGCTTGTAATTCTTTCCCTATATATCAGAAAGTTTCATCATATATTTTTGTAATGTTATCCAAAAGTTCTGCTACTTTGATTGTTATATTGTAATTAGTCATAAATCTCCATGTCCCAAGAGATATTACATTACCAAATCCTGCTCTTACTCTGTGACCTGTTGATTTTTCATGGTATAAAACTCTGGAACAATTCTGGCAATATAGCATATTCCTACTGAATTAGGTGGTAGCCATCTATAAGCATTTATTCCACAAATATAATATAGATTTTCTGGAAGAAGGAATGGAATGTCATAATGTAATTCATAGGTAGTAACACTTACTCCTAAGTGACGCAAAGTTTCATCTGTCTCTTCACTACCACTATCATGAATAGGCAATGTATTGTTCCATATAGTGTTATTATAACAATTAATTTGACAATTAATACATTCATGACTATTAATATTGTGTCTTTATTTTCACATTCCTCCTTACAGATATCCAGACATGGCCTACTGATAGATAATATTTGTCTACATTGCTTTAAAGGTGTAGCTCCTAAGTATGATGTTTTGTTACTGTATCTAATTTTAAAGTCTCCATAGGGAGTCCAAACAACTTCATTAATAGGCCTATGAGATTCATCACTCTTATTAAAACAATAAGGGGCAATGACAGTATTCATGCTTTATTTTAAGTAAGGGGGACGAGTTGTATTATACTCTCCTTACACCATTCGTCCGCATTGACTTTTATTATCACGTATTTTTTGTAATTTATTGAAAAGTAATGGGTACTAGAGCTATATTGTTAATTAGAGAAGGAGTACGAGAACATACCCAACAGTTATTAGTATCCAAAATTAGACTTAACATTTTGTGATAGTCCTCTATTGGGTAGTGGGATAAAAAATTAATCAGGATTGTCTGTGCACCACTTTATATAACGTACAAATACATCATGCTACTGGTGCTAAGCCTTCACATTTGTTTGTTGTCTCTACTGCACCCCTATATGTGTTCTCTTTCCCCTTTTCAGTCACATTTTTAGCTTCTCCCTCCCTCTCACTAATATCCTCACTAACTTCTCGTTTGGTAATATTGGATTTTACAGTTGGAATTTTTAAAGGTTATACCACAAATTCAAAGATTAGGAAAAATATGGTTAGTATTAAGGCACAACTTATGATGAGTCCCCATAGTCCTTTATACATTTGTACCATTCAGATGTTTTTTTTTAAATCTTCACAATCAACTCCTGTGAGCCCTTGCTCGATGCAGGGATGGGAGACTATGGAGGTAAGTACCATGGGATTATTGTGCCCCTAGATACATAATTGTTAGTATGCCTGTACAATTACCGAGTCGTCAAGGTGATCTTCCAATTGTGTTTCAGGTGTAACTTTAACCTTTTTACAATGGGATGCATGAATCCTGGTAGATTTTTCTTTTACCTTTACAGCTGTAGGGGTTGTTAATAGCACTTGGTAGGGTTCTTCCCACCGATCTGTTAGTGCACCCGACCTCAGAAGACTTCTTATCATCACCTCATCTCCAGCCTTAAGAGAATGACTGGCTCCTTTCTCTGGAACGGATTGTGTGCCTGTCACAGACTCTTGAATCTTCTTCAATTGGTTACTAAGTGAAATCAAATAATTCACAGTTAAGTCATTGAGCCTGATCCAGAACAACGCTTCGGAGCGAATTTACGCATGGCGGAGATGTAAAATCGTGGTTTTGTACGTACTGCACATGCGCACCATAGAAAATACGCACATTAACATAGCGGAATTGTGAACGTATGGGCTATTCACCTATGTGTCACGTAAATACTTACGTGTGGGCGTGCCAATTTTACGTTACTCCAAAATACGTCTGAAATAAGTGAAGTAGGCGGGGGGTTGTATTTAAAGTGTACAGTATGGGCGTGCTTAGCTGTGTAAATTCTTCTAGCCCATACGTACGTGTGCGTATGAATGCGGTTACGTTGGAAAAAGTTAAGGAAGGGTTTGGAAAGAGTATCTTGACAAAATACGTACGTTCAAGGGGTGTGCCGAGGGGATTGTAATTAATTTACACGCACGAAAATACGCTACGCGAATAAACGTACTGCAAACGTAGTTCTGGATCTACCCCATTATGTTTACTTAATTAATGGAGTGGGGACACAACAGTTCTGGGCAATCTGCCAAAAAGTATTTCATAAGGGGAAATATTTAATTCTCCATTAGGTGTAGTTTTTATTGAATGCAGAACCAACGGCAAAGCTTCTGGCCACAAAAGTCCGGTTTGTTTACAAACCTTGGACAATTTATTTTTAATGGTGCCATTATATCTTTCCATTTTTCCACTAGACTGTAGATAGTAGGGGGTATGTAGTTGTTGATTTATTCCTAAAAGTTCACACATTTTCTGAAAAACAGTTCCTGTCAAATGTGTTCCCTGATCTGATGACACAATTTGTGGCATACCAAATCTTCATACAAATTCCTGGACAATTTTCTTTGCAGTTATTGATGCAGTTGCATTAGAAACTGCATATCCTTTAACCCATCCTGAAAACAAGTCTAGACACACCAAAACATATTGTAACATCCTAACCTTTGGCAGTTGGATAAAGTCATCTGTAATATTTGAAAAGTACCTTCTGTCTGGGGGAGATGAGAAGGTATGGTAAGTTCTGGTCTTCCTGCATTACTCTTAAGACAATTACTATATGAAGCACAGTACTTAGACGCAACTGAGGTAAATAATGGTGCATACCAGTAAGTCTTTATGAGACTTATCGTGGCCATTTTACCTGCATGGGTGAGTCCATGAGATATCTGTGACAAAGGTGGTAAGAGAAATTTTGGGGCAACAGGGTTACATTCAGAGCTGTGCCACATGCTTTTTTCATCCTGCTTACAACCATCCTCTTCCCACCTGGTCCTTTCCTGTGAAGAACAAACTTTTTGAATTTCAATTAATGACCCTTCATCAGGTAAGGTTACATTCATTAATGGTAATGTGACAGATTTCTTTTGGGCAGCAGGTTTAGCTGCTAGATCTGCTCTATGGTTCCCATTTGTTATTTAATCATGTCCTGTCATATGTGCTTGACATTTAATTACAGATATTTGTGATGGTAACTGCATAGTTGCCAACTCTCCCTGAATATCAGGGAGACTCCCTGAAGATCGGGTAATCTCCCTGACTCCCTGAAGTGTTTGGTAATCTCCCTGATTCTAATTTCATCCATTGAGGTCTATGAAGATGGCCAATTTCATGGAGGCCAAGATGTAATGAAAATCTCAGCTACAGTGTCACTTTTATCTTTTCTATAAAGATAGTACTGAAAGTATTTACTGACAATTTCATAATCAATAAATACTGATACTGCCATTTTTATTGCAAAATAGTTTGCCTGGCAGTGCTAGATACGCCTATGGGTGGAGCTATTCACAGGACACACCTCTTTGGCAATACAGGACACACCCCTTTGGTGCAGTGCCTTGATAGTCCTCTCACAATCTCCCTGATATTCATTTGCAAAAGTAGGCAACCATGGGTAACTGTATTGCATTTAGTAAATCATTTACTGCTTCTGCATAAGATATTGGTGAACCTGTGGCTGTGAGGAAATCTCTTTGCTTCCATATTTTACCAAAATCATGTACCACCCAAATGCATATCTAGAGTCTGTATAGACATTTACACTGTTTCTTTCTGCCAAACTGCAGGCTTTTGTCAGGGCTTTAAGTTCTGCTAGCTGTGCTGAATGTGGAGGAGGTAGAGCTTCAGAAAACACTGTTTTATTCAGGTCTACAACTGCATATCCTGACTGTATATTACCTGTTTCAATTTGTTTATGACAGCTGCCATCCACAAAGAAGGTAAAATCAGGATTTTGAAGAGGTACTTCACTTAAGTTAAATCTTGGCAAAGTATTTTTGTCAACCAAGGCAAAACAATCATGGTTTTGTATCATCTACTCCTCTCTCTGAAACTCCTCAGTTTCATTATCAAAAAATGGCATCAAAGAGGCAGGATTGAGTGTGCTACAGCGGACTAACTCAATGTGTGCAGGTAACAAAAGGGAAAGTTCCCATTTTGTAAGCCTATCTGTCATAACATATCTTGTTTTTTCAAGTTGAGTAAGGCAGCCACAGCATGGGGGACCATTACATGTAGTGGAGACCCTACAACAATATCTGCTGATTTTTCCACCAGTATGGATGCAGCAGCAATCAAGCGTAGACAAACTGGTAGCCCTTGAGCAACAGAGTGTAACTGAGTGCTATAACAGGCAATAGGACGATTATTGTGTCCATGCTTTTGTGTTAGGACTCCTGAAGCATGTCCCAGATGTTCATGACAAAACAAGGAAAAAGGTAAATCATAATTTGGAATTCCTAAAGCTGGAGCTGAGAGTAATGCATCTTTAAGATCAAGAAAAGACCCCTTACTTAGCAGTGTGTACCAGTGGTTCTGGAACTGTCCCCTTTGTAAGGTCATATAGAGGACTAGATAATTGAGAAAAGTTGGGAACCCAGGGCCGTATTCAGAGATCTTGTTTTAATGAAAGTTCGGTGTGTATTTTTAGGATTGGTTTGATTTTGCATCAACTGCGCATGCGTAGTAATAGTGATACGCCATCTACGTTGAAGTTAAGGTCGGAAATGGCTAAGGGACGGACTTGTGAATCAGGCGGAGAGTAAAGCGACCCTAAGTGCTGCGGAAATGTACGGACCTAAGGATTTGCATAGAAATGGGCGGGGGGAGGCATTGAGATGAGGGAAAGGTGGGCGCGCTTACAGAGTTAGGGCCGGTAATATACGCAACTAATACACATAAGGCCGGAAGTGAGTGCGGCTAGATAGGGCAAGTCAATGCAGGTGGAAGTTTAGGTCCGGCCGGAGGTTGCGAGGGAAGTGACTGTTTTTTCTGGTGGGAGTAACCTGCCCCGACTTGCCACTTAGTTGCGTATATTTGCGGCCCGATCGCCGACAGATCTCTGAATACGGCTCCCAATGTCTACTGAAGCTAGCAATTCTTCTCACTTGTCTTTTATTTTTAGGTAATTGCATAACTTGAATGGCAGCCACTCTTTCAGGAGAAAGATGTTGCTGGCCATGAGTCAAGCAATGACCTATTTAGGTCACTCTAGTCTGACACAACTGAATTTTTTCTTTTGACACCTTGGGCTGGATCCAGACCTTGTTAAGTGAATGAACTTAGTTACTCAAGGGCTAAACCATGTTGAATTCAGGGGAGTCATATTTCATCTGTTGCAAACAGTATTAGTGTTGAGAGGTGGTTTCCTATCCCAAGTCTAAATAACAGTGTAATAGTAACGCTGGTCAGTATCTGTGTGCAGTAAGCAATTTAAAGATATATCCCTACATGCAAAGAATACAATTAACTTGGCTCCCCCTGAAATCAACATGGTTTAGCTCTTGAGTAACTAAGTTCATGCACTTAACAAGGTCTGGATCCAGCCCCTTATGTCCATTTTGGGCCAAGAACAAAAGCAATGCCCAAGAGGCACTGAAACAAGAGTCAAAGTCTGGGGAGCATAAAAGTAAATCATCCACATATTGGATCAATCGAGATCCAGGTAGCAAAAATAGGTTTTGAAGATTATCAGCTAAATTCTGACTGAAGAGAGTTGGATTATTTACAAAACCTTGTGGAAGGCGTGTCCAGGTGTATTGGGTATGTCTGTAAGTAAATGCAAACAAAAACTGACAGCATTCATCAATAGGAATACTGAAAAATGTTGAGCACAGATCTATGATAGTGAAATGGATGCTATCTGATGGGATTTGTATAAGGATGTTAGCAGGGTTAGGAACCACAGGAGTTAATGGCTCTATGATCGCATTACTGGCGTGTTAATCTAGTACTTATCTGTACCCCCGCCCATCACCCTTTTTTACAGGGAATATGGGCGTGTTAGCGGGACTTTGTGTAACCTTTAAAATAACTTGTTGAATAAATTCTTGTATTACTGGAAAAACTCTGCAATACACTGTACATCCTAATTTGCATAACAAGTCTCTCCCCAGTAAACTAGTGGGAGCACTATTTACCAAGAGAAAAGAATGTTCCTCTGTTAATGGACCAATAGTCACTGGCACTTGTTGTGTTTCTCTAACAGTAAGTATTTTGTTAGCTACTCCAACAGCTTGTACTGTGTTAGTTTTGAGGGGTAATTTAGGTGATCTTGCTATCAGGGATCCTGCAGCACCAGTATCTATCATCAACTTGTAAACAGACAATAGGATCAAAAGGTTTACATTGATAGATGTCACGCAAGGTTCAGGTTCTGCTAACTGGGATTGCTATTGTGAATCCTTCCTGGAAGTATCAGGTTAGTAGGGGGCTGTTAGGGCTTCCTTGGACGCTTGCAGTCTTTTGCAAAATGACCTCTTCCTTGACAATTATAACATATTATGTTAGTAAGACTATTTCTGAACCTAGGTTCCCATTGATTTGCTGGTTGTCATTTTGGACCTGTTGAATCTGAAGATTCATAAGGTGGGTTTGTAAGTTCATAAATTTTTTCTGTGACTGCTTTTCATTTTGATTAATATTATCCTCATGCTGTTCTGCTCCGTCAATAACACTTTCTAATGACTTACGCTTCCAGTCAGGGAGTCCAATAGTCAGCCTGTTCTTAATAATTGGCTGTAAACCGTCTACAATTGTCTGAACAACAAAGGGTTCTAAATGTTTATTTGTCCAACCGTCCTAAATCATTAGTGTGATAGCCCTCTAAAGTGGAATACTCCTTTATCCTATACTAGAACTGCTAGGAGCCATGTTGATGGGAGATATAGTACAAACTACAGTTCCCAGCAGTTTCTCCACAAGGGGCCCCCAACAATTCAATACTAACTGGTACCTGTATATTAATTAGTAAAGTAACGTATTATTGAGAGACTTACCTATACTTATTACTGCTGTATTGTTTATATTATATCTGTTGTACTATGTTCATGATTAATGCATATAATTCAGCACTGTGAATTGTTCTTCCTGGATGTCATTTTGAAAACAAGGGCTACAGTCATTGCCATTCCTATAGCCAGAATAACATTAATAAAACTGTATTATTTAAGCCCTATAGTTTAAATCTGTTGTCCCTCTGTCTGAGTACTGCTGGGGAATCTCTTGCCTCTCTGCTGTGGTGTGGGTCCTAATGGGGTTAGTCTGAGTCAATGCAGAGAAGGGAACCAGAGGAACTCCATGCTACCTAAAGGTACCCACCCCCTTTTCCTAAAACCAACTGTGCCCATACCATCATCCCTGGGCCACCATCACATCAGCCACTTGTATAAACCTGAGATGGTAATCTCTTACAGTCTCATTACAACCTTGTTTAATTGACACTAAACTAGTCCAGTCAGGTTTAGATGGAAATATTTTAGTAAAAACTTCTGTAACCCTTTTCCAGCATGCAGTAATGGCTGCTCTTTCATTGTCTAGGGGAATATAGTCACATATCTTTATAAACAGTTGTTCATTAAATTTAGTGAATTCCCCTGGTTTTAGTAAAGCCATCAATATTTGTTTTATGTCACCCCATGAAAGCTGAAAAGTAGAATAAAGTTTTTGTAACCTTACAAGAACCTGAGTTGGGTGTTTTTATAATTACCTATGTCTTTAACAATGTCCAACAGCTCTGTTCTATTCCAGTTAGATTGGATTACCCAGTTTTGATTTCCATGTCCAGAAACCATTTTAATGGGTGGATAGAGAGTGGCATTTCAGTGTGAGGTGCTGAAAAGGTTTCAGTTTCAGGTGAAAATAATTTCTGACCTAGTGGTAGAAGGTCCAGCAATGACATTTGTCTGAGTTAAGTTAGTAGTATGAGGTCCTATAGGGGTAAAAACATGTGTGTCTCTAGGTGTTAATATCTGTCTTTAGTTGAGTCAGTACCCTAAAAGTACGCAGCGCGGTAATTCACAATTAGACTTGAACATACCAATCAAGTCGAAGATGCAGTCCAACTCACAAAAGTGTGTTTATATCAACAGGGAAAGAGTTAACCAAAAGTGCAAGCCTCCCGATAGCCGAACAGCAGCGTGACCAGTCACTGGCGAGACTTCAATACAGAATGCCTTCTGGGGTCCAAGCCCAGGCAGAGTTTTTTTAACAAAAAAATATCAAAAGAATAACCGAACGCATCTTGATTGGAGAGTTCTCACGACCATCCCGAATCTCTAGCTCGTCATTGGCCTTGTTATTTCTCATTGTCTCCACTCCAGAGGTTCATCAGCATAATTGTAAACAAACACATTTCATATCATGAGAACCAATTTACTGGGTTCAACCATGACACCCATTCTGCATCTTCCTCTCCTAGGGCCTCATTCACTAAACGCGATTTTGCTAAAATCACGTGACTTTTAGCTTAAAAATCGCCAAAGGCGATTTACTAAGCTAAAAATCACGTGATGTTTGTAATTTTTTAATCGCGGGTCCGAAAATCGCAGTCCCGACTTTTTTCTATTACAAACATACAATGTTTGTAATTCACTAAATACATTTAGTGAAAATTGAAATCAAAAAACATAAATTCGCCTCTATAGAGGGGCGAATTTATGTTTTTTGGGCCGATCGCGACCATTAAAACACATGTCTGTATAACAGACATGTAATTTTTTGTTAAAAAATCCTAAGTTCGGCATGTCTGCAATGTGTAGGCATGCTGTAGTCATTGAATTACAAGGATCAGCAAAGGTGATCCTTGTAATTCTTTGTTTACAGCATGTCTTGCATCCGTAAATTTCTTCCGTGCAGGAGATGAAGAAGAAACCTTGTCACCTTGATCGCAACGTCTGCAATATAACCTCCCATCAGTAGGGGCCACTGATTCAATTCTGAAGCTGACGAAATTAACAGTACTGCTCTACTGTAAATTTACTGGTGGGAGGTTATATTGCAGACGTCGCGATCAAGGTGACAAGGTTTCTTCTTCATCTCCTGCACAAAAGAAATTTACAGATACAAGACAAGAGAAGAATTATTCATTTTAAGAACATTTGAAGGCTCCCAAGATGCGGACATCTAATGGTGAGTTTTAAAAAAGTTTTCTTTTTTTTATACACATGTAACAGTTTATGTAATAGACTTAGATTAGGAGAGATGACCTCCGAAGGTAAGTGCATACACGTAGGGGGTAATGTTAGTTAGGTTTACTATTTTTTTTACATATGTAACACTTTATTAAATTATTGAAAGGGTTAATGTCTTTGTAGAATTTTATTTTTTATTTTTACACACACTGTACACGCAGTTCGGCATGGCTACAAGTGTGGCCATGCTGTAAACAAAGAATTACAAGGATCACCTTTGCTGATCCTTGTAATTCAATGACTACAGCATGCCTACACATTGCAGACATGCAGAATTTAGGATTTTTCAACAAAAAA
>WWET01011973.1:1576-12617 GCA_011038615.1 Limnodynastes dumerilii
GCGCATTAGAGCTACGGCCGCCGTACTAGCGACGGCGGCCATAGCTCTGGATCAGGCCCTTTGTGGAGAAGTTGGTGATATATTTCACATGTTCTGGAAATGCCCATTGATTCAGCCATTTTGGACAGCAGTAGATGCCTTAATTTCCGACGTCTGTAAGACTGAATTTTCTCTCTCCCCTGAAATTGCTCTATTACATTCTTACCCTCCCGGTATTACCTCTGACTGCTCATTTATTATCGGCCATATCCTTCTAGCTGCTAAAGCCCTCATAGGGCAACACTGGAAGTCCCAGACTATTCCCTCCATGTCCAAACTAATAAATAAAGTCTCATTCTGCCACTCAATGGAAACGATGGGCTTGCCATACTCCCCTAAAGCTACGTCTCCGGCTATGTTATGGTTTAAATGGGCGGAATACATTGCTTACATTTCTTTGTAAAGTGAATCTGCAACATCATGCAGAGAACGATCCATCCTGAACATGTCAACGCTTCTGGATAAGGTGCAAGTGCATTTAAAATGCGTAATGCTTTTGCGGCACACAGTTTGCATTTGTATTGTGTGCATTTTGGGATTGGGCCCACTGACTTCAGTATCATAGAGATTTTCAATATGGACCGTATTCACAGTTAAGAGTGAGTTAGGTGCGGACAGATCTGCATCTAACTCACTCGTCCTGCCCCGAACCTGTCCCCACTTTTTAGGCACCTAATGGCACTTAAGAGTACCATAGGGCTACCTTATCTAACCGCCCGTAGTTTCCTTCTTAAGGACAATGGGCCTGATCCAGACCTCCACCCGCCGCCGTTGTTGTGGTGGGCGGATGCATAAGTTCAGCTGTTTAGCCGATCTGCGCATGCGCCAGGCAGATGTTGCCCAGTGTAACAGGCGATGAGAATCATCAACTACGCTGCAGTTATGGAGGACGTGGCGGGGAGCACCGCAATTATGCTGCAGTTACGGAAGGTAGGCGGGGGGAGGCAGGTAAATTAGGTTGGAGGGGCAGGGTTAGAGCCATTACGCTCCTGTCCTGGCGTAATTACACTCGGTTACAAAGGCTGAAGTTAGGGTAGCCTTCAGCCGGCGTAACCGAGTGTAATTACGCCGGGACAGGGGGAGTGTCAGGGTGAGTGCATAGGAGCTACGCTGGCTGTAAATACGAACAGCGGCACGGTGTAGCTCTGGATCAGGCCCAATGCCTCTCCCCGCCTCCCCACCCGGCTAATCTAAATCCCTTCCCGCCTCCCACTTCTATCTAAACACTCCCCAAGGCGGCATCAGGCCACCTCTTTCTTACCAAACTACGTACCTTATTAGTATGTAGATTGCGTGCACATACGTAGTAGGTCATTTCTCAAATATCCACACCTAAAAAGCAGAAGCTTCCTAGGTGTGAATCAGGTCCTATATGTTGAAGTGCAAAACAAGTATTAACAATTATACGATGGAACAATATGTCATTTTCAGTGAAACAATAGTATTGTATTTTTCTAATATGGGGGCAATTTGAATAGATGGTAATATTGGGGTGATTCTATTTGATAGCTAAAGACAGAAATCACTGTTTATGATGAAGTCACCATATAGACTAACACATTTCTCACAATAAGTGACAGCATGCACAAAGTCTAAAATATAATAGGCACTAGAAAATCTCCTGAAGCAAGCTAATATTCTAAGTAGAACATGAGTTATAGTGAAACTTAGAAGAAGTGCTGCCTAATGTAACCTAGGAAAGAAAAAACAACAAGATTATGTCACCTATATAAAAATGTCATTAAATCAACTGATAGTCCAGTATACAAATCTAGTCTGACTGGCCAAGAAGGTTGTCTTTTACACACTGGGATCTTGGTAATGAATCTCCCATTCAGGTATAGTGTAAAACGGAAAGAGCCCCAGAAAAAAGATTTCCTTGACCTAATAGAACTTTGTTAATGGAAAAGTCCACTTGTATAGAATTGTGGTCATAGACGTTCCCCATCCCCTCAGGTTGATGACTCTTAGCTATTTTTTCTTTTCGCCCATTTTCTCCATGCTCCTGTTCCATACTCCCCTTGGGCCTGATCCAGCGCTACGAAAATTCGCACGACGGGCGAATGCGAACGTACGCTCGGGCGTATCAACATACACGCCCCTAACACTCCCATAGTAAAGTACCTGCTTACGGCGGCTATACCCTACACTGGGTACGACCGTCGCCCGTACGAAAATTCACAGAAAATACGCTGAGCGTACGGGCTTAGCACGCCCATACTGTACAATTTAAATGGCTATCCCCGCCTCCCTGTAGTAAAACGGGCGCCCAGCCGACCATCGTAAAAAAAATACGCCCCGCGAGCGAAAAATACGCTAACAATACGCCCGCTATTCGCTCATGACGCTCGGGCGACCGGAAGCTGTCATACTGGGCATGTGCGTTGCGAATTTTTTGCCGAATTTTCGCATACGCTCGTCGTACGCTCGCTTGCGATCGTTGCTCTGGATCAGGCCCCTTGTATTTGTATTTCTAAAGTTCTATGAAATTTTAATTTTGTAAGCGAGAGTTATATCTGTTTTCTATTTCTTATGTTGCTGCCACTGTCGACATTTAGTGCATTGTGACGACATTGTTGTTTACAACTCTGTTTTACCAATAAAAACAGTTTAAACAGAAAAAAAAGATCATTAATCTATATCCTTCTAAGTAATTAGAGTGGAACAGTTATTTATTTTCTATCTTGTTTTCTGCCACCTCTTACATGAACTATTGTCCTCATTTTATCCTGTTTCTGTAATATTATCATTCTCATTCGTACTATAGCATACACGGTACTAGCACAGTTCTTTTATTCATCTCCTTGGTATGCACAAGGTGTACAGTATAAAGGATAAAGTGCAGTTTTAAAGTTCTACCTCCTTTGAGTGATGTAGCCAGGGATCGTACAGGAGGAACATTAAATCCTTAAACATGTGTCTATCAGAAAGCAATGTAGTTGCACGGGGAGCCAGGACTTTTGGGGCACTCTGGATGTACTGTTGATTATAACCAATACCTAGCCAGTAGTGCAGTTACAAACGCAGACATAATGCCCAGTCCACTGCTGCTAATAGCGGTGGACCATACAAAGTGTCTGTGTCCATGGCTGACATGTATGACTGTAGTTGCTGGAAGAGAAGTTCTCTACAGTAAGATGTTAGTCTTGTAACTTAGTATCATCACAAGGGGTCAACACCAAGGGTCTGATTTAATTAGCACCACGTTAATTGCGGTGCAAAGCTAATTGTGCACATTTTTTTTGCATTTTTATTCACATCTCATAGAGATGCATATAAAAATCATCTACCGTAGTTATACAGAGTGGTATATGTCTAGAGAATTAATGGGAGATCCCCCAATTATTATAGAATCCTAGTGGGTTGGTGGCTGGATTAGATTTAATACTACAAAGAGACTGCATTGCCTTCTTAAGGGATTGTTGGCTTACATATACTTGAGAGCTATTAATGTAACATTCAGGGTCTGTTGATTATATAAGCTTAGGTAATTGTCTAACATGTTCCATTCCTTGTTTGCAACTGCTACAATTGAAACAGGGAAAAATTAAGTTCATATCTAAATGTTATATTGCTTAATAGAAACAACCGAATATATGTATATAGGCGTTTTGAAAAGATGTTTGCCCGAAAAAATTCTATGATGTTATGTTATTCTTGGATCTATGTATGAATATGGACTTAAATGTACTTGGAATTGTATAATCTTGTACAATGTGTGATTTCAATAAATAAACTTTTTCCCATCTATTGTGGTGCCAATTTCTAATTGAATTGGGGCCCAAGAAGGAAGAAAAAGAAAGAGGACAGTAAAGGTAAGCGAAGGGGGGGTTGACAAGATGCAAGTGGAATTGTTGAGATACTGTGTCTTATTCAGAGTTCTGTTTATTCGCGGAGCGTATTTTCGTGCGCGTAAATTCGTTACACTCCCCTCGGCACACCCCTTGCACGGACGTATTTTGTCAAGATACGCTTTCCAAACCCTACCTTAACTTTTTCCAACGTAACCGCAGTGATCCGCACACGTACGTATGGGCTGAACGAATTTACGCAGCTAAGCACGCCCATACTGTACACTTTAAATACCACCCCCCGCCTACTTCACGTATTTTGGACTCACGTAAAATTGGCACGCCCACACGTAAGTATTTCCGTGACACATACGTGAATGGCCCATACGTTCACTATTACGCTACGTTAATGTGCGTATTTTCTATGGTGCACATGCGCAGTGCGTTCAAAACTGCGATTTTACGTCTCCGCCACACGTAAATTCGCTTCGAAGCGTTGTTCTGGATCTGGCCCATGGTGCACAAATTTGCTCATAAGTACACACATAAAGAACAGAGTAGTCTAGGGTCTCGTAAGTCCCCGACAACACATCCGGGAGAGGGGAGTGTCGGGGTTGTTGGTGGGTGTTTCCTTGCTCCGGCCGTGCATATAATTGCTTACATAAAAAAACAATTCCCTGAATACGGCCCACTATGGGGAAGGGGGTGGAGAAATAGAAGGGGTTGGATAGATACATATAGAAAGGGTGGAGAGATACAGGTAGAAAGGATCAAGCGATATATGGGATGGGGCTTAGAGAAATGGAAGAGTTTGAAAAAATACAGAGGGAGAGTGGGGATTAAGGATATTCACGAGAGATAGAGTTGGGCTTGGAATGACATGAAGGGTAAATTTTGATTCCTACTATGGGTGAATATGAAACCCTATTAATAACAGGGCATTATATGGGCCCATAGTAATATGACTCTATATTACTTCATATTAGGCTACTACTGGGTAAAGCTCTACTATGAAGACATATAGAACCCTATAATTTACATTCCCCTTTAATAGGCTATAATAGAGTCATATAAACCCTACTTTATCAGAAAATGAAACTACTATCACTAAAAGAGATTTGTGTCTGTGCCAATTGGGGTTTACAACAAGTATTCATAATATCCATACATGTGGGAAGCTCTATATCTTTGTACGTGACACACATAAATTAAATGAAATATGTTAAAGCTGACCGGGTATGGTTTGCTAGTACGATGATCTGTTTTCCAACAGACCATCATGTGGAAGTTGAATGGTGGCAGTCGCCAATTGCCAAGAGTCTGTATGTTGGACAGCGGCCGTGCTGTGACTCCCAGAGTCGTGAAGAGTCAGCTGCCAACAGGTAAGCACTTCCATCTTAACCCTACCCTTAACCCTCCACTAATTCTAACCCTCCGTTTTCCACAGCCGAACCCTAACCTTCTCACTTTTTTCAGCCTAAACCTTACCATCCCTTCTCCAGGCCTAACCCTAACCTCAGCCCGCCGCAGCCTGTCACTATTAGGAATGGGTGGAAATAGGTACCTGCTCCCAATAAGAATTTGTCTACATGCCAATCATTTATGCCATTCAGCTGGCAGGTGTATCGTTGTCAAAATAGGGTCAGCCAGACTGCAACCAGAAGACCGGCAACCGCATCCCAATATGACCATAACGTTGGAATTACTTTTGGATAATCTTTCTCTGTCCACCATATGGGGTAATAAGTTTTATCATTTATGATGTAACTGATAGTCCATGGGGCAGATCCAGAACAACGCTTGTGAGCGAATTTGCGCGTGGCGGACACGTAAAGTCGCGTTTTGGTAAGCACTGCAAATGCGCACAATAGAAAATACGCTCCGTAACGTAGCGGAAATGTGAATGTATGGGCCATTCATGTATTTGACGCGTAAATCTGTACGTGTGGGCTTGCCAATTTTACGGGAGTCAAAAATACGTCTAAATACAAACCCCCGCCTACATAGCGTACTTCAAAGTGTACAGTATGGGCATGCTTAGCTGCGTAAATACGTGTTGCACATCCGTACATGTGCGAATAACATCAATTAAGTAGGCCAAAGTTAAGGTAGGGTTTGGAAATCGGAACTCGGACAAAATACGTTCATTCAAGGGGTGTGCCTAGGGGAGTATATAGAAAGTACGCACAAGTAAATACGCTACGCGAGTGAACGTATTGCAAGCGGAGTTCTGGATCTACCCCCATGTTCCTTTTAAGAGAGGAATTTATATAAAGCAAAGCAAATAAAGTTAATTAGCATATAAATGAACAGAAAACTAATTTTTGCAATTATTAATTGCATTTTTATCTGAAATTAGATAGTGCTATATTTCGGATGTTTATTTAAAGAAAGATCACAGATAAGTCCTAAATGCAACATTAATTATAGATACTTTCAAAGATAATGCTGCAAATTTTAGATCTACAGTGTCTCACCCTGGATTGCTAATTTGTGCTTCTCATCAGGTCCGCCCTGCAGGGAGAAGTGATATGGCCAAAAATAATTCAGACCAGACATAGACCAGATTAGACAATGGTGCACTCTGGCATTGTAGATAGTGACTTACTTACATAGTAAATAGCAATCTATGTGTTACAGAGGTGGTTCATGTAATTGTATAAAAGCCTGCAGACAAAGAGGTCAAAGTTTGTGTTTCTACACAGATTTGTCACACTTTAGCTTATGTTGCTATAAGGATACTCAATTACATTAGAAGGCACTAGACACACGTGCTGAGCTGCCATCCATATTGCCCAATAACTGGCACTTCTCTGGTATGAAAATGAGCAAAAGCATAATAATATAAAATAATCTTAGACATGTACGTAACCTTAGTTTCATCACTTCATTCAGATAAAACAGAGGAATGTATAGGAAATTTGCACTTTCACCAACTGATCAAAAAATATCTTCTGTATAAAGGGAGAATGTCAGCATGTGATATCATTTAATAGCCTCTTCACTTTAAAATATAAATACTGATGGACTGAAATGGCAAACCATGCAATCAATACAGCGAACAAGCATTTCAGCCATGCAGGGCACCAATATTTAATGTGTGAATGCAGTGATTTTCTGCCTCCATAACATGGCGCGGTGATAGCAGTAAAAAACCAGATCCAGTATTAAGTATGAATTAAAAATGCTAGCCTCTGTAGAGAAGGCTAACATACCTAATTCCCAATCCTATATTCCATATGTTTCAGACAGTCTGCATTGTTTTCCCAAAAGGTAAATGTTTTAACCTAACGCTAGCCATAACTCCTTCTTAAACCTAACCTTCTGTTTCCAGAAGCCTAACCCTAACCTCCCCTTTCTTTAACCCTAACCCTCCATAACCAGCGTAAATCTAACCATTTAAGCCCCACAGCCTAACCCTAACCTTCCCCTTAAGCCTAACATTAGCCTTCCACAGCCTAACCCCAACCTATTACTTGCTGCAACCACCAGCCTGCAGCTCCCAATAGTAATTTTCTTTTTTTCCATTTCATGATTTAGCCATTAAGCTTGCAGCTGTATCATGTTTAAAATAGGACCTCCCGGATCTGCAACTGCGTCCCTTCAGAACCCTAGCTTAAGTGTTCCAATGCAGAAGAGCTGCGTACAGAATGCAGCATCATATGTAAAGGGCTTGGGAAATTAGTAATGATAGCCACGAGCATAAGTTGGCTGGCGTCACTAAGTAATACCCATGACCTGCTTGCCCTTTTTTAGTTTGTTGAGAGAGATACTGTATAACTTAGTTTTGGCAATCTTATTTGTAATACTTTAGAACAAATGCAATTTAGCCTATTTTTAGATCAATTATTAAAACAATAAAATAATAAAAAATGACATTAATTACCACAATAAATTCATTTATTTTACCCAGTGTGCATCAAATGTCACATATTTTAGGTTCAATGACATGTTAATTTATACAACTCAAATTGAAATGTGTTATGTTATCTGGGATAAGCACACACCAGGTCTTCACTAGAGTCCCTGATGGTGGGGATAGACTCATCTGGCAGGCACTCAGCAGGTTGTGGCCCCTTAATAGCAGATTCAGGAGGATTTGGGAGTCAGGCATCACTGCAGGACTGGACATAACACAAACAGACAATACAGGAGACAGGACTAGAATGGACCCACATAGAGACCATACACGTTTAAAAGGGGGACCCCCCAAAATATGAAAGGGGCACCACCAGGCCTGGTGACAGGGGGGAGGCAAGGGGGACACTTATAAGTGAGATGTGGAGCAGACCTACACCAGGCTGTCAAGTTGGGACTCTGACAGTATTAAAGTTAGGACCACCAAAACATAGAAGCCTTATAAGTGGTTGGTGGCTTATCATATATTTACCCCCAATGCCCAATGACCATGCCCCCTTTGACGGCGTGACGTTGCTTTGTGGCAGCACAATCTTATCTACTGCACACCAAGGTGAAGGGGCGGCACACCAAGGTAAGATGGGGACGCCAAGGGGAGGGCCAACAAAAAAAGTTGTAACATCCCTGATAGAGACCAGAACCAGTACCAGACAAGAATTTGGGGAAACTGATCCAGGACTGAGAACGGATAGGAAACGGACAGGGTGAGACACAACAGAATACTGGAACCCAGACTAGAGTCGTGTACAGAACACAGAAAACAGATTCCTGGAGAGGACTGGGAGAACAGGGCTGGTGCAGTGGGGCAAGTACAGAGGAGATTAATACAGATACCAGGTAACACACTAAAACAACTAAAGGCAGAGGTAGCAAGATGCAAGCTCAGAGAGACACATACGGGTAACTAGGGAGCCTGGAGATAAGTATAGACACCAGGGAAGCATTGAGACTGGACAGAAACAAAAAACAAGATCAAACCAGAACCCTGCAGCATGCAGGGAAAACAGCACAAATGTGAGAAAAACAAGTAGTACTGTTAGCAAGGTAATAGAACAACAGGATAAGAGCAAAATAGGACTAGTATACTGCGGCACTAAACCTGAGGCAAATGAACAGAGTGGCTAGATCAAACAATATCACCAACAAGGGAGAGTTCTCCCTGCTGGGTATTTAAACTCATAACAGCCAATCAGAGCTGGAGAGACTTTCAGCTCTGGTTGGTCTGAATCCTGGCTGTTTGGCAACAGCTGAGACCTATTACTTATACTTGTATCTGTAGAAGAAGCTCTGGCTGTGCGGTTTACACAGCAATCTGGCTGTTTAGCAACAGCCATGATTGTTGTCATCCAGCTTTCTGTGAGAGCAGCATCCTGGCTGCTTAACAACAGCCAGGATCTGCTTGAACGGCCAAGAGAGAAGGAATCCATGCCACTGCGACTACCGCAGCAGCACGTAACAATATGAAAGAGCAAATAGCAAATACTGTCATACATGTAAAATGTTAAGGAAAATAATAAAAAAAAATATGGGTGTTCATTATAATTATTGTTTTAATATTATGAAGTAAATTATAAAATTAAATGTTTAACAATTTCAAAATAATTGTAATTTAAGAGGCACCAAATTGATGATAGGATAATACATATTTCAAAACCTAAATTAAATATGCATCTTCTATACTATAAAGTGAGGAAGTAGCCTAATGCAAACTCAGCCCTCTGCATGGGTCTGCATTTGTTGTGGTTGAGAAGCACAAATTTGCACAGTACAAAAGGTAGGTAATCCATACAACAAAGAAATGAGAAAGCCAAGTCAGTTGCTATGTTATACACGGTGAGGAATTAGTTTCAGAAAAATAATAGTAATTATACCACTTCATATGTCATGACCTCATCTGGAATTACTGTGTTCATTTCGGGAGCCTGCATCATAAAACATACCCAGAGAGGCTAAAGGATATAAACATGTATAGCTTGGAGCAAAGAATAGAGAGTTGGGATATGATAATTAGAGATGAGCAGTGACCCCAATGTTTTGATTTTGGTTTTGGATATGATTCTGTTTTGGCTTTTGTTTAGGAAAAACCACCTTCAAGTGTTTTGGTTTTGGTTACAAATTAAAATAATGCTAAAAACATCTAAAAAATAATAATTTTTATATGTTTTTGCTGCTACAATTTTATTACCATCATTAATATTTATTTCTTGGCACATCCAGTCCCACTGGACAACCTCACAGCTCACAATATAGTTATGGGCAATATCTCCACTTCTCCTTTCCCGGCTTAGTAAATCTGACCCCTGAAGAGAGGGAGAGTCTGGACAAGGACAATACAGAGGAGGAAATTGTTGCTGCTATAAAGCAACTAAAGTCAAATAAAGCCCCGGCCATGATGAGTTCTCCAACGAATACTATAAAGTGTTGCAGCCCCAGCTGGTGCCCTCCTTATTAGAAGTGTACAGAGTCATTCACTGTCAAATGAAGCCCATACAATTTTCCTCCCTAAGCCAAATAGAGATCCACAGCTTGCTGCATCATATAGACCAATTACTCTTTTAAACAATGATTGCAAAGTTTTGGCAAAAATAATGGCTATAGATTGCAAATGTTACTGCCATCACTGTTAACTGACTATCAGCTGGGGTTCCTAACAGGGCGACATTCAGTAAAAGGTATCCGAGTGGAGGTGGTGACTACAGTTGCTTCTTCATACTCTGCAAACTCCATGAACATACTGCTCAGTCTGGACGCCAATAAGGCCTTCGACTCATAACGTGGCCGTACTTGTTTGACGTTCTTCACTGAAGATCCTTTGGTCCAGCCTTTATAGGTTTAATCCACTACCTACACTACCTATACTCCTTTTTGTGAAAAGTTTGAGGGGTGGGGAATTGCAGATGGAGAAAGGTACCAGGCAGGGCTGCCCTCTGTACCCATTTCTATTTGATCTCTCTCTGGACCCGCTACTAAGAATCCGAATCTGGGCAAATTCGGGAGGATATCCAGTCTAACATTAAATTTGGATAAATCGGATAAATCGGTGGCTCTATGGGCCTGATCCAGACCTACGACCGCAAGCGAGCCTGTATCGTCCTGGGAGTGTAAGTCATACAGTTGGGTGTAATATGCCTGGAATGAGGCTGCAGTATCTTCTGTTTTATGTAAAAGGGTACCTGTAATGTTCTTGATAGAATGTAAATAACTTGCCACTCTTTGTTTTTTAAGTACTCTGGCTAACATTTTACCCCGTTTGTTTCCCCCTTATCACGGATCTGGGAACTTCTTGGTTGCTC